>JAACJT020022835.1:54014-80186 GCA_009936485.2 Gymnarchus niloticus | reverse complement strand
AAACTTTGTGCGTCCCCGGGTCCACCCCCCCCCCCGCCGGGAATAACGTGCTTCCCCTCCCTCCCCCCCGCCGCCCCTCAATGCTGTACCCCATTTGTTTTCCCCCCCCCCCCCCCCCAGCCGAGTTAGGTTACAACACACATGCTGAGGCTATGTGTGAGTATTGCAGGCCTGAAATCATTTCATGAGGATGAAACTAACTGATACATGTAGGGGTGTCCAGCCTGCCCTTTGAACCTAATGTGCACCTTATTCATTAATATGTAATTCAAAGGCAACATCTAAGAAAACTGGAATGCTTTTAACAACTATGCCATCAGACCACAGTCTGTTTCAGGCACTGGTCACTAGTTCCTGCCAATGTCTTGTTAAAATTTTCAGTTCAGACTGTAACCCTGCTCCGCATATATATAGTGAGTGGGGGTTTGCATGGTATAAATGTTGCATTGTGCTGTCTTCACCAGATAATTTGAAAGGGAGTTTCATGGTACTGCTTCTCAGGCAATATGTCTCTTTGATGGAGAAAATGTAGCCATCATAGATACCTTAAGTCTTCATTCTGGCAATGTTGATCATTGAAACTGTCACCTGCCATCAGCTCCTAATGCACTTGGCTACAATAGCACCAGATGCGGGCAAAGGACAGCAGTTTTCAGAGTGCGTCATGCTGCCCTTTGGTCAACATACTTTGCTTAAGGATGTTTTGCAGCTTGCACAGTTACAATGAGTGAAGTGGTGCCGCACTGGAACGCATTACAGTTAAAGAAAATGCCACGCGTTTCATTAAATGAGATGAGAGGAAATATGGTGCAATTGAATGTAACTCTGAATAATTCAGAGGCATTTGATTTTCTGAGTTTATTTTTAGGTGCTCTGGAATGATTTTCCTTACACCTCTTGCATATTGTTTCGTAATAATGCTATGAGACATCAAAATAGTTAGCCGTGCTAATGAGGAAGTTTAAATGGGAGCCACTGTCAATTCATGGCATTAGAAGTTTGTCAGAACATAAACAGGTCTAGTATTATGTTGCTGACATCGCTTTAATCATTTCTAGTTGAATAATGTCTAACTTGACCTAAACACCTTGGTGTAAATCAGAGGAAAGAGCTCACTTCTCAAGATGTATACTCCAGGCAATTTCCGATTAATACCAAGTTACATAATGCTATGGAATGCGCTGAAAATTTTAAACACTGATTGCATGCGGGTTAATCAAAGAAAAGTTACCAAGTCTGATTCTAATTTGACTATTTTGATCAGTGAAAAAATGTAATGTAATGTTGCAGTGTTAACCTGTTGATTAGGAAGAGGAAATCATTGAGCGGGGGGGGGTTCCTAAATAAATATAGTAGAATGTCTGAGGTCCTGTCACACCAGGTTCAAGAAGAGTTAATTTTTTTTAAATGTGTTTCTCTCCTTGTTTGTTGACGTGTGTACGACACGCGGCGTTTCACTGCACATGGCATTAACCAGTCCTCACGGAGGCTTGATTAAAATGCAAGAGATAATTAGAAGTCTATGCAAGTTTTAACCTTTCAGACCAGCACATTTCAGTGGTAGTTTGGTGAATTAATGAAGGATACAGACAGTACAGTTACAGTAACTAATCGAATAACTTTGCTGTTTTTACAGGGCTGAGCAATCTGTGTAATGTGTTATATTTACTAATGATGGGACAAATGAGGCTTCAAAATGTATGGTGGGTGGAAGTATCCAGAACTATCAAAGCCTCATTTAGTGCCAGCATTGATTGGTTAGTTCAGGACACTCCCACCCACTACAGGATTTCAAGCCTCATTTAGTGCCAGCATTGATTGGTTATTTCAGGAAACTCCCACCCACCTCAGGTTTTGAAGCCTCATTTGTCCCATCACTAGTATTTACAACCGAGGGGGATTAGTCTGGCCACCACTGTTATGCGAAGAAAAGCTATCTTTAATTAGCTGAAAGTTGGCAGTCACATGGAAGTGGGTGTCCATGGAAAATCAATTCATTCTGTTCTTTCTAAACAGTTTGGGTTGTTGCCATGGTGCACACAATGATTGGCTCTGCTCTCATGAGGTAGATTAGGAAACACATCTCTGCCCCTTTTGAAGTGCTTTGGAATAATTTCCCTCTCCCAATAAGGAACCAAGCGTACAAGTCAATATTAATATTCTAGCTATAGGGCATCTGTTATACTATTTTTTTATTCTTTGTTTTCTGATCAGACCTGTATTGAATTACTTATTTTTGTTCAATTTTACTGCCGGAAATCATGTCTAAAAACCTTGCTGTGAGCTATTAACTAATAAGAAAAGCCTTAATTTAAGCAATCATTGGAAAATTGAAGCATTTCCTGTAATTTCTGTTTATGTAGGGGGCGACTATTTGAGGACTGCTGTTTCTCTTGCATATTATTATTGTTATTATTACCACTACTACAACTACTCCTACTAATAATAATAATAAATGTATATATTGTTTTTTAATCAGTGGTCCTTAACCCAGTCCTTCAGGACCGTAGGCAGTCCACATTTTTGTTCTAGTCCATCACCTACACATCTAAGCTAGGTAATCAAGGACACTGTTAGCAAATGACATGTAATTTCAGGTATGCAGCTGGAGAAACATAACAAAAATGTGGACTGCCTAGGGTCCATAAGGACTGGGTTGAGAACCACTGTTTTTAACTACACCCATTAGTAAAGGCTGAGTAAATTTTCTCTCTTCTGAAACTCAGTGGCATTGGTTGCATAAGTAAAACTTATGTTTTTAATTTCTTTTTTGTAACATATTTTTGAAAAATTGTGTCATCCTATAAGTCTATTTCTATACATACACATTTCATTTGACAGGTGTTCTCTCTCGAATCATAATTACCATTGTGTAATTGTCCACAGGATCTGAAGTTCTACCATTTTTCACTGCCATAAAAATATGCTATAATATTTCTGTATGGCAAGTTAAAAAAAAAAAAAGTTTAGTGATAGGATCATTGTGTTTAATTCACCAGTCTATTACAAGTTATTTATCCAGTGAAAGTTTGCAGTTTGGTGAAAGTAACATATAATGTACAAACTGTGCACTCTATAATAATTAGTGCTTGTGGTGTTGTAGGTTGCAGGTGTCTTCGCGGTTTTTAATGATGAAGATGAAATGAAGTGTTTCTCATACTGCTTCTGATTGAAGAAGAAAATTGCTTTCCCTGAGCGCTGCCCCCCCCCAATTGTGTTACCATTAAACTGAGAACAAAAAAGTACACCTCAGGTAGCCTTACTTAGGTAATCTGATGGTGAATATTTTTTGAAGGTGTTAGGTTGTGTAGATCCACCAGTATCAACCTTCTCTCACTGAGAGTTTTTAAAATAGCAAAGTACTTTGACTCATCACAATAAATGTATCCAATGAAATGTGTATTCACAAGATTAATTTACCTAGCTATATAATTGGACTTAATGACTATCAGCAGATGAGATGCACTGTACAGGTTTCTGTGTTTACATCAGTGAGGTGGGTGTGTTTGATTTATGAAAGATATGAGATAAAGGACAGAAACAGACAGTTGTTTCCTCTGTATTTTGCACAATTCTCATCCTGACAGAATGAGGAAAATAATCTCTCAGGGATGCAAACATGATTTTGCTGGCATCAGGTGCCAAAGTAAGCTACTGAAAAATCACTCTTCAGAGGTGTATCTCTATACTGGTTGATCCTTAGATGTGAATCTCAGATTTTAAAATGCTAGGCTGGAGAGCTGTTCATAGGTTTTCCTGTGTCCATTAATGGCGGCATTGATTTGGGAATTAGTGGAATTTCTAGATTTAGCTGCAGAGCTTTCCATTGGTATCTTATGATGTTTATGATTCAGCAATTTCTAAGCTTCCCTTAAGAAATTCTTCTGAAATTTAGAAGTGGGTTGATCAAGTAATTCTTGAATTGACAGTATGTGGTACTGCTTTGGTTTTTATTTTAGTGGAAAGTTTCACCAGTCTTCTAATAATTTTCTTTCTCTGAATATGTCATGGGACTCCCTGAGCATTTGGTAGATTCCCGTTTGCATGAAATATGCCATGCCTGTTGAAGATGTAGAAACCATGATATGTACATGACCCGCGGATGAAAATATTACATTTGATTTAAAATGACTTTGAAATTGCTTCTTGAAATTCTAAAACTGAAATGCCAAAAAAACAAGTAACAATTTCAGTTACTGGTAAAAATATTTATAGCTAATATTCATTTTTTTTTTTCTTTGCAATGTTGTTCATATATTGTAAAGACTGATTTTAGCTGAAAACCACTGAATGACGTTACCTGGAGGGTGTGGGTATTTTTTTTTTGTTAATACTCTGTACCTCATCTCTGTGTGACAGTTATAAAGGACAGTGGCCCAGTCAAAATGTGGATGTTCTTTTCACATTAGAAATTGAAAGCTGTCCAGCAGAACTAACATTATTTTCACCAACAATTACATTTTGCAGATTTTGCCGTTTTATTCTGCTTTTTTGTGCAGATTTGTTTGGGAGAGAAACATGGAAAACTTATAATGTATAGGTCGAACAGAAAATTGAAATTCAGAGAATTCTTTTTTTTCCAATAATAACATCATTTTGAATTTCTCTGTCATTTGGGGGCATTTTATGTCCGATTAACAGTGACCTTTGAGTAAACAGTTCTTCAGATTTTGATGCTATTGAAATTTACTGGCATCAGTTGAAAGGGTATGTCAGCATTCAGAGCAAAGCTGAAACTGTATGATAAATGAGCTGAAAGAAACCATTAAAAACTTTATAATGCCAGCAGTAAAGAGTACAGCACTTAATTTTAAAGTCTGTCAGTGTGACAGTGGCTCACATAAATGTATTTTTGTACAGTGTAAATAAGTGTTAAAAACAATGGCAATAATTACAGAAGAACAAACTATAACCTGTCATCAATACTTAATAGAATGAGACTTCTTAAATGTTGGGTGGGACGTGGCAGAGAGCACAAGTCTTTGTATTGGATGCTTTACTGGCCATTTGTACAAGTACAGATACACTGGAATTCATTTACATCCCACCATGCTTATCTGTGAGACACACACAGGTAAGAGCAAATCTTGGCCCAAGTGCAGGGTCAGACATTTATCTGATACCCCTTTGGGGTTATGGGACATCCTTAAGGACCCAACAGTAATACTGTCACTCTGATGGCCGTGGAATTTGAACCAACAACCTTTCAGAGTTGGGCACAGCCTCTTTACTGGCAGAGCCCCACACCACGCCTCTGTTCTTTGAGTCTTTTTCTTTTGTCTGAAATATCATTAAAAATATTGCAGTATTATGCCGTAATTGTGATATCAGGATTTGTGAATAGCTATCTTTTTTGTTGTTTTTTGCCTGCTTTCCTTCAAAATTTGAGCCAGATTGTGGTTTTATATACAGTAGATGCTGAAAGGTCATGGATACTTGGACAGGATATCCACTTCAAATGAGTTTTTTTTTTTTGCTAGACTTCTAAATCTTTGCCCTTAAATACAAAGCCTGTGGGCTATCTGAGTTGAGTTTCAAGTGTATTCTGTTGTGATGCAAGATTAAACATTAAGAATAATCTATACAAGAACAAATGCTTCTGCTGGGCATTGGCTTGCATTCCTCTAGTGGGTGTACCATTTTTTGCTTTTATCTATTCTAGATATCCCAGGGTACAAGACACAGAGTACTGTGGATGGGATTGTTAGTATTGTTCTCCCCATTGAATTAATTTAAAAAGTCATAGATTTCACAGAATCCACGTGTATTTTTTGAAAAATGTGTAAATCCATAATCAGCTGAAATAAACTGCAAATACGCAGCCTAGGCGCAAATAAAAACGCTATTTTGTCACATTTAAAATAGCTTTATCAATACATAAAGGTTTGGTTTCCATGATATTACTTCAAAGGCATTTTGTGTGAAATTCTTGAATAAAAATTGACTTTTATTATTTTGAATCATGGTTTACTAATTCATTAATAGTACACTGATTTTTTTCTTTTATGTGGAGTCTGAGAGTGAAGAAGATAATTGCTGTGTGGACTGTATAAGATTGTAATCGCTTTTCCTGTCAGGGTGTCCTTAGAACTACTTTCACTGTTCTTTAAACTTAAAAGTCTTGCTTATTCATGCGTACGGTTGGACTTTGATATCAGATACAACACTTAACAATATCATTTTTCCATCATATGCAATACAGATCTATATCAAATCTCCCTTTTCATAAAGCATATTTGAGTGTAATGTGCAAAAAGTTAGTTATTTCACCTCAAAATATCAGTCAAATATCAGTCCTGAATTGAATCCTAACGTTGCTGTTAATCTAAAGTTATGCTTGATAATCTATGATTAAGTGGTTTTGTTTCCTCTGCATTGTCCATACACTGCAGCTACCAGGTGACAGTCTGGTGCTTGATTGCAGCTGGGACTCATCCAAATTGCTGATCAGAAGTGAAACATCAGAGGTTTCAATAATCAACTTTCCAGTTTGCCCATGTGTCCTGGGATTTTCCTTAGCGCACATTTAATTTGGGCAGGGATAGTAATGAAATCACCTTGTACATACCTGCTTCAGTCTGGCTTGTCGGTTCCGTATTCCCTCGTTAATATGTGGAACTGTGACAGAACCTGGGCAGCCAGAATAGTTCATGTGCTATATCAGGGAAGGAGTCACTTGCCAGAATATATGTCTATTTACTTTGTTATTGTTGCCTGTAATTTACATATCTATCATCATCATCATCATCATCATCATCTACTTCTTACACTCGTGCTTTTCCTAGCCAAGCGGTTCAGACCGGGGATCCTCTTCCAGGGAGTTGGATCCTCAGATATTCCCAAGCTAGAATGAGTCCAGCAACACTTGCACAGACTCTTCATTTTCACTACTTGTGCTTGTGACCTTGATTTTTCATTCATTACCCGAAGCTGATGACCATAGATGAGGATAGGTATGTACAACGACTGGTAAACCACCAGTCTATTACAATTTAACTCCTACTTGAGCACCATGGACCTCGCACCGCCTGTTAAACTGCACCGAACCTATCTGCCCGTCAATCTCACATTTCTGCTCATGACTTGTGAGCAAGATTCTGAAATACTTAAAGTCCTAGACAAAGGGTGGAATCCCCTCTCACCTGCAAGGAGGAACCCAGTCTTTTCCGAGAGTATCATGGCTTTGGATTTTAGAGGTGCTGATTCTCTTGACTGTTGTTTCACACTTGGCATTGAATGGCTCAAGTGCATGCCAGAAATACCAGTTGGATGAGGCCAAAAGCACATCATCATCGGCACATAGCAAGAATGTCACCTCTACACTCTTATACTGGATATCTGTCCAGCTAAGGCTGTACCTTGATATCCTATCCATGAAAATCATAAACAGGATTGGAGTCAATATGCACCCTTGACAGAGGCCAACACCCATTCTAAATTGCTTTGATCTTGCGTGAATGATGCAGGTAACACTGTTATTGCATTCTTAAAGGGAATAAATAGCAAGCCATAGTGGTCCCAGTACACCATACTCCTGCAGCGCCACTCACAGTATATGCAAGGTAATGCAATTCTACACCTTCTGCATTTCTACACAGCACATCTAGATTGTGTTAGCATATTAACACAAAACCCCACATAGAGAATGGAGTTGGTGTACTCTTCCATGTCCAGACTGACACCCTCATTGTTCCTTGCAAATCCTCGTTGTGGGTAGACTCTTCTCTCCAGTACCATGGTGTCGACTTTCCCTGGGAGGCTGAGAAGTGTCATCTTTCTGTTCCTTGTTGTCCCCATTTTGTAAATTATGGACCATTACCCCTGTTTGTCAGTCCAGAGATACTCTATCTGCTTTCCAGGAACACAAATGACACGTCACCCACGTCACCAAAAACACTTCCTGTCATTTCAACATCAATGCATGCTTTTATCAACCCCTGCTGTCTGACTTCAGCTGCAGAAATAGACTTTAATCCACCAGAGGTTCCCAACACTACCTCCTGGTCCCAGGACACGTTCACCAGCTAAACGATCACTCAGTGTTCCTCAGTGTTCTTTTCACCACTTGACAACATAATTAGCACTTACCCACTTTGGCTGAACACAATCTGTGCAGACTCCCAGCTTCTTTCCAAAACATCTGTGGGACTACCTGAACATCTGCCTCCATGGCCCCCTCAAACTCTAGACATGTACCAGCATTTGCCTATGTGACGACCTTCACTGCAGCTTTTCTGACTTGCCGGTATGTTTCAATTATCTTAGGAGACCACAGTGCATTCATTGTCCTGAAGGCCTTTCACCTTAAGTTAAATTCATTTTGCACTTAAGCTTCGGTCAAAGCCTGTCCATTCATCTGGTTTGCCTTGGTCAATTCATGCACCATATCCAACTCATCACTAATTGGTAATCAGCTGTTAGCGCTGCACCGTCTTCTCCCAAGTGTTCAAAACCAAATGGCCTCAAGTAGATGACACAACTATAAATGTCATCATTCACCTTTGGCCTACAGCACTCTGGTATCATGTGGTACTTATGAACATCCTTGTGTTCGAACACAGTGTTTGTCATGGAAAATCCTCACTTACACTGTAGTTCATTCACTGCTTGAGTTTTGATCTGGGACATAATTTTTCTTAGTCACACCCCTCCAGCGATCTCCATTGTTTCCCACATGAAGACTGAAACTTTTCAGAGGGCCACAGTGTCTATAGGCAGTTCCACTTTTCAGTATCTCACACTTTCTCGTCACAAATGTTCAATACTCTGAACTGCTGTTCAGTTCAAATGCACAAACAACACTCAGGATTTTTTACAACTCATGATCACATGAAACCCTCTCATGTACCTGGAAAAGCTCCAGCTACACAGCAATCACCCTGTGACTTTTGAGTATCTCTACACCTGCCTGAGGTCTTTCAATATGGGGAACTCCAGAGTAGGAGAACCTTCATGCTTCAACCAATCATCAGCAGATCTGGTTCCAGAGCCCACACTTTATATTGCTGTGAGGCCAACTCTATCTACCCACTACCTTTCTGTGTCCTACACTTGCTCAGGCCAACATCCATTTCTAAGATTTAACTCCTCGGGGTCCTTCCCACTCATGCGTGCCAGTCAGTGTGCACGGCACCTCACCCCCCATCTTTCATGCTTCTGATGATATGCCTACAAGATCACTCTAGATCTCCACTTCAAGCTAAGCTTGACTGAGTTTTGAGGGTGGTTTGGGGACAAGTTGTTTACTAGTGAACATCACCCTCAACTCTTGCTCAATGGGTGGGTCTTTGTTAAAATATTTCAGGCAGGGTACACTTATTATTATTTGTCTTTTTTTTTTAGTATTTGTTAAGCCACACAAAACTCTACGATACAAAGGTCATGATTCTTAAACCACTTTTTAGTCTCTCATCGTACATATTTTAGTGAAGCAAGCAAGGGCACCTGCAGATGAAATGGTTCATGTTATACTTTATCGGTGCTGTTCAAGACATTGGGGGGGCAGTGGTAGCAGAGGCAGACTATGCGCAATTCTGATGAGGGGAGGCAATGTTTTCAGGGCCTGGACCGAGAGAGATTTTCCAAAAGACAACCAGTGCCGGCTTGAAGGGTCTGTGAGATTCTCTTGATGTAAATGTGGCTGGCGCCCTTCTTCATCTACAAGTGGAATCCAGTAACAGCTGGGAACTATCATGTTCTAACCCATACCTGGGCTGCGATCTCCTTTAATCCTCCCACTGGCTCTGCAAATCATCACTCCCCAGCCACAGCTGATTTCTCTTTCCATAAGGAATGCATCCATTAATTATTGCAGCTGCTGTTCATGGTGCTGAAATTCAACTGACATGTCCTCAAGACTGCTGTGGTAGCACCATGTACTGTACAGACCAGCTTTATTCCTATAAATTCTGTATATATACAATAGTCTTCATGAGTTTTCATATATTCTGGTTCTGATTTAATTTAATTCTATTTCTTGTGCACCTAATTGCATTTTGCACGCATTACATGTTTCTTATTTCCTGATACTGAAACTTAACAATTAAAGCACAGTTCCTAGGCTGGTGGCTTAGAATGTCACCTTTACTGTACCATAGAGGACAGCTAGATTGATAATGCCATTGCATGATTTTCCTGAAATGGAGCGCTTTGGTCCAACGGATTTAAGCTGCATTACATTAACTTGAAGGTTTAATAAGTACAATGACTTCTTTGCTCCTGAAATATACAAGCTGTATGAAAAATGTGATATGTAAATAGATGAATACTGTATATATATACATATATATAATGCGGTGGGCTAAAATGGTAATAAAGATTAAAGACAGCAGAATACTGAAAGAATGTGGCTCATGCAATATCAAGTATCAACCATCCGTAAGGATTATGAGTTGTATTTTCCTGAATGCATGGCCTCAATTCGCCCTTGATCTCTATCAACATTTAATTACAAGTTAAAAAGACTGATATGGCATGAAAAGTATGACCCGCCATTAATATTAAGGCTACAGCTTAGCTTTCCTCCACAAAAGGTCTTCTTTGACCTTGGTATCCATGCTACTTGAAAATCTGAAAACAGTTCAGTGTTCCTAATTAATCCTACCTTTAGGCACTATACGGACTATGACTGTTCAAGACCCCTGTTTTCTTCTTTCCCCGTCATTCTGTGGTGCACTCTGCTATACCATGTATGGTCAAGTACCCAAATTTTTATTGATGCTCCAATGCTTTGGTCATTGACCTTGTTTTTCTCCTTTCAGAGCGAGATGAGTGTGCCAGCAATCAGCACTCCTGTGACAAGAATGCCATCTGCACCAACACCATCCAGGGTCACACGTGCACCTGCAAGCCAGGCTACGTCGGCAATGGCACGATCTGCAGAGGTGGGTCTAGCCTCCCTTGGGGATCAGCAGGACCTGCTTCTGGCTCTGCTGCCAAGCTGTGCTCCTCTGCGTGCCCTCTTATTTATCACCAGCTGGCAGAGAGATGATGAGAATTGATTTTGGTGTTACCTGTGTCTGTTCCAATGAGCCTCTCTCCACACACTTCCTCCTCCAGTTCCAGCATTACAGCTCTGCCACTGAGAGGGTAGGAGGCTAAATCACCTTGAGGTTCTATCACTTCATGGTAGCAGGGCATGAAAAAAAAAGCAGAAGGACCTTTGATATATAATGCTCTTTCAGTGTGGAGGCTGGGGGACTCTCCAAATGGTACTGCATGAGGACAGTCAACTCATGTGAGGGGAAATGCTGGGGAAACCTGCTAGCATGTGGGATTTAATACATTTTTCATAAGTGGGGAGAGCCTCAGAAGAGCAGTTACTGGATGCACTGTATAGGGCAGCTTGATGATTTAGCAATAATCTTTGCTTTTATCTATGTAACTGATGCTTTTGTCTAAAGGGACATACATGTGAGGAAACCTTAGGGCCCAGCTGCATCCAGCACCCCTTGGCCGTGCTCTTCGGCTTGACAGTAATATGATTATGCTGTCAGCCACAGGATTTAAACCTACGGCCCTCTGGAGTCGGGCACAGTGCCCTAAACCACTGAGCTACATACCACGCGTTTGAACTTGAAGAATAATATTTGAACATTTCTCATTGCAGTGGTGGTCTATGATGTGAGCCAAGCGGGACATCCATGAAAGATGTGCTTTTGGGTGTAAAAGATTTACATAATCTCTGCATTAACTAACTGAAATATATTCTGTCTCTCCCTTGTATGATTGACGCTTCAGATATCGCATTTTAAGCAAGCACTTTTCAGGGACCAGGTTAGCCTGGTGGTGCAACCCTTAGTTAAGTGTCCGATCGATATCAACAGCTTAGGTCACTCTGCATCAGCGAGTTAATGCAAGATATGTGCTACTACAGAAAGGGAGGGATGTCGGGGTCTGGAAAAGTGGCGGGGTGGTCTGCCAGTGCTGCTGTGCCACCTGCACCTCCCTGGCAGGCCGCAGTAATGGAGACACATTAGAATAAGTAGCAGGTGCAGAGCAGGCCTTGGGAGAGATCAATGCAATTTGCAAAAAGCCATCTGGGAAGTTTCGGCACTGGACCGGCTCTGGTACTATGAGCAGTTAACCACAGAACTGTCATGCAGAAATGCTCATGCTTGGCATGACTAGAAAATACTGGGTTTATTACTATGGGAACTAGGGCAGGGCAGCTTACATTGTGCAGTACATCATGACAATGGATTGGTATGCTGTCTAACTGTAACTATTCTCTAAATGAAGGTTTATTATGAACCTGCAAATGCATCTTCAGCATTCAGTTGTTTTACTCAGGCGGTTTTGGAGTTATTTTACACCTCAGTATACAAATCTAAAATCCATAGTTATTGTGTTATTGTGTTTATCATTCCAAACTTTTTAAACCAGTCCAGAAAAAAATCCATACTTTACAGTGGCCATCCATGCGTTTTACTTAAACATTTGGGTCACAAGGACACTTTATAACAATTCATTATGAATTATGTCATTATGAAGTTTTTCTAGTCAGAAAGAATACATTTCCCAGCATTTTACATTTTTTGGGATTGGCCCTGTTCCTTCCTAGGAAAAAAAGAGGATTATGATCCCCCCCACCAATCCTTTCTGGATATCTGTTCTGAGGTCTTGTTTCATCTCCTCCATGCAGAATAATGTGAAATGATGTATTCAGCCCTCAAAAAAAACCAATGCATTTTTTATTACTGCAGTAATGCAGCAGCTTCTGGCTCGGCAATGGTTCAGATTTAAGAATAAAATTGCAGTCACCCCTGAAGTTCTGCTCTGTGTTCACAGAATGGCAATGCAGGAAGTGCTTCACACCGCTGTGAGATTCAAATAAATACCAGTGCTGTTTTGTTTTCACCCTCCAAACTAGGCAGTGCCAACCCGCTTGGTCTGATGTTCTTTGTGGCAAGGGATTTTGTAAATCTGGTCTCTTCCTCCCTTGCTTATGGTTAGAAAGGTCAGCTTCCACACCTTTAACAAAATGCTGTGCAAGGGCCTGCTGGAAGCTGGGAATCTGCTTTGAGGTGTATCGCCATAATTCATGAAATCGGCATTTTCCAGATGCACTTATTTTTGCTGATAGGTGCACTTTTCCCAGAGATGGAATAACAACTGGCTGAAAAGGGTAGCCATGGTCTGCTTTGACACTGATAGTGTAGCTGTTACAAGATGGAAAAATGAGAGTAACTTTGCTGCAAAAGTAATTAGTGTTTAAAAATGTATTCATTCAAACCCACAACATGACAGGGCCAATTATGGACTTGCAAGTATTTTACATTGGAAAGATTCACTGATGAATTCCATAAACAAAACCTTTATTTATTGCTTTTATTGATCTGACGAGAGCTTGGCAAGAAAGTTTCTTCAGCTTGTGCTGTTTTTTCCTAGCATTATAGGACTGGAGAGGTTGTCGAGTGTAGCAGCCAGAGTTGGGATGCCACTCCCCAAAAGTTGTTAGCATTTTACAAAGCATCCCCAGCCCTGGGTCTGTAGAGGTTGCATGTTCTCCTTCTGCTTGAGCTTCCTACTGATACTTTGCTGCCCTTGCAGTATGCAGTCAAAACTGCTGACTGAGAATCGGTGTTTGTTGTGTACGATTATTATTATGGGTTGTATCTGTACAGAGATGTTTCTGATGGCACTCCATACCCCACGGTTCACCATAATTCTAACTGTGGTTATTGCAGATGGGTGGACTCTTAGACATCAGTTATCTTAATTCTATACAAATAAAGTTCTTTGATTCTGATTTTTAACATTGTAAAGCATTTGGTATTTATATGTATGCAAGGAAACTCTAGCCGTTGTCATGTGTAATGCAATTTTACACCCCAGTATATGTGTTTGCATTATTTGTAGTATATACAGTACTGTGCAGAGGTCTTGATCCAACCCTCATTTCTTCATATTTTGCTTCCAAAGAGCCAGACTTGTATTTTTTTAATGTAGTCTTGAGTAATCGTTCTCCAGGCTTCCCGAAAGACTTTAAAATTTTTTGGCTCTCATTTTCAGTCCAGTCTTTGTACCTGACCAGTTTCAGAGGAATGTTTTTTTTGTTTGTTAAGCCACAAAGTGGCCTATGTATGAATCATTCTAGCATAACAAAGCCATCTAACTTAAGGCATGAACCGGTGAAGAAACAAGTGCAGATGATTACAGATGATCAGATGATGTTGCAGTAAAGCACTGTACGTATTGTCCCATTTTCCTAGCAAAATATAAAGAAATGAGGTCAGTGGCTCAAGACTTTTGCACAGTACTGTATTTGTATAGATTGTTTGTGATATTTTATTAATAATTTACGAAGCACTGTAATTTTGTTAAAACCCTAAGCCAGTTACACAAATTCATCTTTTTAAAATATAAGTAAACCTGAATCCTGAACTCCTACTTTATAATGAAATATGATGTAAAAATATCAAATTGAGATACTCAGGTTTTTAAAATTGAAAGCTGTGGACTGCATGAGTGTGTATTGCTGTTGTGAAAGTGTCACTGACTCCATCGCATCAAAATTTAGGTAGAACTGGTACTGAGGTGAAGGAATGCATATCATGGGGTGCAGCATTATATTTAGCTGCTAAAATACAAAGTATTTTTATTTGTGTTGGGGCAAATGAGGCTTCAAACCCCATGGTGGGAGGAAGTATTCTTGAACCAACCAGTCAATGATGGTGCTAAATGAATGACTGGAAGACGGCTAGACTGTTTGCTAAACCAAACGGCATGATCTGGTATTCATAGTGGCCACAAGGGGTGACAAATGTGGTCTTCTACTAGTGATCCTCCCTGATCTGAACCAGTTTATATGCATTCTGGTGGTAAAGTTTGGAGAAGATGCTTTTTGTCCCATTACTAATTTTTATCCAAACTGGTAGATGTACTCAGGTACCAGATTTTATGTAGAGAAAGCTCTAGCTCATCTCTGCCCGAGGTGCTTACTCTTCTCTTCCAGCTAGCTGCCGTAGACAAGCATTTTTAACAGCTGGACTGAAATATTTAAAATATATTTGAAATATAAAGATTACATTATGTAGAGGTTGTATTACAATCACTATTTGTTTTGGCCTTTATAGAGAATCAGGAATAAATTAAAACAATGAATAATATGCCTAACCTGATATTTTATTTCACACAATGATTCAGGCATAGTTTTTCTCAACAGCCAATTGAGGAAATTTTGTTGTAAGTCATTCTATATATGACAAGCATTCTTAATTACAAGGCTTTTAAGGATGTATCCACGTCTGATCCTGGCTGTTCTAAACATCCCTCAGGATCAACAGATTCTATCCCCCAATGTGCATGCACTTCCAAAACTTAAGGGCCATGCCTTTACCTTGCCCTGACTTATCCAGTTCTTGTGCACTTGTGTCATCTTAAGTACATTTGCCTCCCAATTACTAGCACTTCACATTCCAGCATTGTCCAACTCATGAACTCTTGTGTACCCAGGACCTGGTTGTTATCATTGCTAGAGATGAAGCCTCCTGGACCTTGTTGACAGAAATAAGGTGACACACAAGTACCACACACAGGGAGTAATACATTTTGTTCCAGGCTCTTCTGTGAGAGTAAATGTAAAGCACAATATTTGTGTTTTTGATTTTGTTTCTGTATTTTGCCTAATTAGAATTCCTTTTGGAGTGATTACTATTTCCTCATGTACTGAGTAAAAAAACAACTTAATGGCTTGTGTTTGGAGTCTTTATAAGCAGGCCATGCAGTTACTTTGATTGTAAGAACCTTTCTCTTAATTTTTTGTGGTGGTCTTTCCTCTAATTGAGTAGTAGGACAGCTGCGCAGTGGAGGAATGCCATCTACAGAATTCTCGCTGACTCTTCGGTTTCACTGAATTAAATCATTAACCTTATTTGTAGTGGGACTTCCATGTTTGGAATCCTTTGGAAGTGAGAAAATGTTTTGCTCTCAACACACCTGGGGAAATTGGTGTTTCCTCTTTCCAGATGTCTAATTCAAGAATTCCCATTTTAGAATGCTTATCCTCTTGCAAATCCTACTTTTCTGACAGCTTCAGCATAAAACTTAGAATATTTATTTTGGCTTAAAATTGAAGTATATTGTCAAAATGATGCTGGGTCATCCCAATATAGAAGTAACTAAATATACCCTGTACCCTCATGTGGCATTTGCAACAAATGTGACACCACCCACTACCCAAAACAACTGTTATTTTTCTTTATATTACACTGGTACTAAAATTAAAAAAGAAAAATCCACTCTTAGCCTATTGACTTTTGGACTTGACTCATAAGATGACACAGTCAGTATCTGGATATGACCTATAAGCTTCTCTTGAGAAAAAATACTTTATAATTTGCAAGGTCATGTCATTCAGATCCTGGACAGCCTTTATTCCATCTGCTACTCTATTTTTATTTTATTGTAGTTTTTTTTTTTTTTTTTTTTAAATGGTTGCCTGAAGATATGCATTCTGTTCTCTACTGTTGTGTCACGACTGAGGCCAACTCGCAGAACATCACTGTCAGTTTACCATTTCAGCCTTAATCCTCACTGGTCGGCAGGCTGTGGAATGAATCCAAATTTTCCTTCCCTTGCAATTATGAAGTCGTACCTTTATATTATAGGCCATCTCAGCTGTTCTCCAGCTTTCAGGGCATCTTTTCAGCATAGCTTGTTGTTAGCTTTTAACTTAATGGAAATGACTTTCAGTCTTTGTGGCATTCATGCTGTAGTTTGAGTAATATGCCTAATATTTACAGTGGAATCTTAAATTTGAGTATCTTTATTGAAAGGTTTAACTTGTGAAAATTCACTTACTTATAATTCACTTACAATTTTACCTTTTTAATAAATTTCTCTTTACAGATCAGTCCAGGAAAACATGCACATATCCATCCATCCATCTTCTAAACTCTTATCCTGGTTGGGATTGCCTGGAGTGAATCAGCAGCATAGGACACAAGGCTGGGGTGCACCCTGCAGTTATACACTATGGGCAATTTATACATGCCCGTGAGAATAACTGCATGTCTTTGGACTGCAGGAGGAAACCTGCACACTATAGAGAGAACATGCCAACTCCACACAAAGCAGAAGCAGGATTCACACCCTCAGTTCTGGAGGTGTGAGGCAACAGAGCTGCCCACTGAGCCGCTGTTCCAACTTCTCCTGTACATATTTGTTCTTCTATTTGCAGCTTATTCATCTGCTAATTAATTTAGCCCTTTATCTAATACATGCAATAATTATTGGTCAGGACAAATTAATCAAGGATAACAGATCAATGTAATAGTTATATTTTTAACATACATTATGTATGCAAACACTAACATTGCTTACTGTGAATTATTTAAATAAATGTATTGAGGTCGTTTTTGAATTACGGTGGCAAGAATGGAACACTTGATGCCGATTTTAAATCGAGAGCTGTACGATCTGTGTCAAAATGGCAAAATATCAAAACAGTCTTTAGGGCAGGGTGGCTCAGCTGTTAGCACTGTTGCCTTGCACCTTCTGGGTTGGGAGTTTGAATCCTGCCTCTCCTCTGTGCAGATGGAGTTCACATGTTCTCTCTGTACTTCGCAGGTTTCCTCCTGTGGTCCAAGGACATGCACTGTAGACTGATTGACATTCCCAAATTGCCTATAGTTTATGAGCAGATGTGTGACTCTTCTCTGCAATGGTTGGCGTTCCATCTGGGGTGTCCCCTCCACAGTGGCTGCAGCTGCCAGGGATCAGATCCTGACAACCCAGCATAGGATAAGTGGTCTGGGAAATGGATGGCTTGAAAGCAGCTGATGTTAAGAAAGTATTTACTTCAGGGATTTAATATGAATGATTTATTCAAGGAAGGTGATGAATCTGTAGCACTACTGACAGCTTGATAGTTAGGCTAAGCTGTCAGCTCTGTCTAATTGTAGCATTTTGCCTATAAGTTGTTTCACTTTAGAATCATGTTTATTAGTGTCATTACTGTACAGTGCTTGACACAAAGCTGTTGAAAGTAAACTGTTATACAAATTACTGTTTGGTTACCTATGACTGGATCCAGCCCAAGCACTAAATCCATCACCTAATTGCAAATCAAACAGGCCAGTGGCACATAAGAAGAAACCAGTTGATTATTGCCCAGCAGTCAAGACACCCCTAAACACTTTATGATACAAATAAAAGCAGAGATAACTGCAAGCACCTGAAACAGAGTAGGGCTATCAGTCAACAGCCAGCTCTGTGTGTGAATAATTTTATAATATATTTATGAAAGTTAATATATTTTGCTTTAATATCAGAGGACAGACATTTAAAATTTAGAGATGGCTCACCAACTCTTCATGGGGAACTGGATTCCAAATGTATTTTCTCAGCTGCTGTGCGACGCCCTGCATATCTAAAGGAAAGTGTACGGTGCGCCTCGAACAGAGCTTTTTCTTTCCCATGGGATCTGCTCTCCCATTTGACTGCCTTTTCTTCTTCTTTCTGATCTTGTGTCTACATCCATCTTATTTAATATAGTCATTGGTTGGTTCTCCACTAAATTTCAAAAGGTCGTCCTTTTATTATAAAACTCATTAAAGGACAGTGTTGTCATATCCCTTCCTTCGTTTTAATTCAGTCCTGTGTTCCTCATGAATACTCGGCTTTATGGAGAGGTAAACACTGTTCTAAATAGTATATGATGTAAAAAAATATGTATGCCCTGGAAAACACAGCTTCTGGCTGTGCACCTCATGGCGGAAACAAAACAATAAAATATTAGATTGCCTTTAAAAGTACTATAAGCGGAAGTTAAGATTCAGTAAGAATTTCTGAACCGCACTGGAAAATGAGAGAATTTCGTTAGAATTCTGGTTCAATTCTCTACTACAGTATGCCTTCATGATTGTCAGACATGCAGGCTGCACCCCCTCTCAACACACCGTGCTGATTAAAAGTGGTCCTGGAACGGTTTGTGATCCCCAACAGTCATCGATAAACCTTCTATCCATGCCAACCATGCACAGGCCTATATTCTTTTAATTACTGTACTGATTAAAGATTTCAGAATTTTTTTCTTGAAGTGTGCTATTCCATTTAAATATGTGAAGAATTATACATTTACATTTTGGTATGTAACTGTTGCTGTTAATATGCAGTATGAGGTCTTATATACCCCACATGAAAGTATGGTTTATGCATTCTATAAAGTGGGACATTTATACTTTAAATGTAATAAAATCAATAAATATATATAGCTAAACTCAAGTCAAAGTGAAAAGCACTCCACAGAGATGTGCCAGTTTTGTGGAGTGGAAACTTCTTGAGCAATTGATCATGTGTCCTTTGATGGTTTTATTGAACACCACTTATGGGGCTGATATTTTTTAATAAAATAAGGGTTCCACTTCCCAGTTCAGCCCAGATGTGTGAAGATCCTCGCTCTAAATTGTATCATGCTTCACTTACATCCACATCTGTTTCTTCAGTCTTTGACACGGCAGGTTTCCTCAGGCCCATTACACAGATGCCAGCAGAGAAAAATAACTATTATATCAATGCTAATAGTGTTCCTGGCAGAACAGGCCCAAGGTCTTTGAGTTTTTCATAAGGGGATTTCATCTTCACTGCTAGAATCTTTTTATTTGCCAATTTGTGTCCATTGCTCCTCCTGGAGTTGGCTTAGTACCTGTGCAATTTCCGTATTAAACAGTGCATCTACATATTTATCATTAATTAGACTTATAGAGTTTAAGAACACTGGTATTCATAAAATGCCATTTCTATCTTTTTAAAACTAATGCTAGTATCTGTCCTGATGGCCAAACCGTACCGCTGCAGTGGCTGCAGGACAAATTGTTGTGGAATAAACAGTGTCCTACTTTTTCTCCAAGAGCTTAGAGAATCAAAATGTTTGGAAATTTCCAATTGTGACACAGTTTCTTTTGAATGTTGCTGAAGGTCTTCCATGTTTTGTGTAGGAACATCATGATGTTTACTGTACAAACCTGTTAAAGGTAGTATTGAGAATATGTTGGTGAATGTTATAATGCAGCAGTCAAACCCCACACATTTTTAGGCTTCATTTTTTCTTGACCCTGAGTTTGCATTTTATATAGCGAAGGACAAAATTCTCAAAAAATGTCAGCATTTTTACACCCCCCCCCCCCCCCGTAAGGAAATATTCTTAATTGGATTTGTCAGTAGAATATTTAATAGCTGTATATGTATTTTTCATCTGGCATGTCTGGCTTAGTTTTAAAGTGAAAACGAAACCCACTTGTGTTTTTTTTGTTTCAAATTGAACTCCCCCCCCCCCCCCCCCATGTGTTTCCTGAAGCCTGTCTACAAGTATACTTAAACTTTAATTAAGGTCAGATGCCTCTGGTGTGGATTGTGCAGTTTACTATAGGTATCAATCCTGCTTATGACATCATGTTTGAAATTGCTAGTCTTTTTTCCTGCTCAGAGAAGAAAGTAGTATAAACCAATACCATATTACTTTTCTGAAAAGACAGCCAGCCTTATCTCTCTGGTTATATTTGGTGTGGTCATTTGTTTCAGCGGTGAAGTGATGTGGCACCAGAATTTGGGCAGTCGACCTAGTTGCAAGCTGAACTGGGACTCTGGGGGCATGGGCACCATAATGAGGGGCCTGGTCATTCACACAGCTGTCATCCTCCTACTGCAGCCACTCTCACCTCTGTCCCATTGCCACAAATATCCTACTGATGCTAGAGGTTAGCCCAGCTATTTCCAGCTATTACTATAAAAGGTACATATATTATTATTGTTACTATTTTCTAATACATTCTTTACCAAGGCAGTATGCAGGTTCCTGGCACACTGCTTTAATACACTTTTATCCTGATATCATTATGATATCTTAGATATAGTCTACATTGACCAGATTGTAAAAAATCATTTTCAACAAGTATTCATTTAAAAATATTGCAGTACAGAAGTTGTGTTTAATTATGATGTCATTTAATTTCTTGTTTTTGAGTAGGTATTCTTTTTTTTTTTTTGAGTTTTCTGTTTTCTTCTTTCAATAATTAGATTTTTTTTCTTACTCTTTGAAAATCCAAATATAGCTAACGATTCATTTTATATATGTAAAAGTGTCTTGTCTGCGAGGTCATTTTTTTCCCCCTTTTTAAATCATGTTTAATCAAACATAAAGTTCAACTGAAATGGAAATAATATCCTATTGTTCCAACTTTAAACGTGTGACACCTGTAGTTGGTGGCTCTAAAAATCTGTTGAGGGGAGAAGAAGGTCCTTCTATCATCGTATAGTCATTTTGTCTGACAGCTCTGAATGTGCAGCTTAAATATGAATATGAGCGCATTGTTGTCAAGATCTTTTTAACAAAACTTTTTTTTCCACTTGCAAGTCAAGACCTTAATGTCAGGTGAAATGAGTTGAATGGAAATTCTTGCAGATGAGAGTGGGATCTGTGGATGTTCACTAGCCAGTACATAAATAAGTCATCGCAAAACTGAGTGGGAGGAAGAGGAGATTGAGTCAAAGTGGTAAAGTCAGCCAGGCAAGGGTTTCCTGCGACATACCACTTTAAACATTATACCTCAGGCTTTCAGGCATGCAGTTCTCTATTTTTCCAACTACACTCAAGGATAGGTTGCACAGATCAGTAGTGCTGTTATATAATATTCTTAATTCATTTATATGCACTTGTGACATATTTTAGATGCGATCAGAAATGAATTGCAGGCTCATGCAGGGTACTGAAAAAATCTTCTGTATGTCTAGAGTTTTTTTGTTTAAATAATTGATCAAAGTTTACATGTCATGTTCACCGCTGGAGCAAAGCTTTGTTAAGAGCTCTGAAGTAGTGGCTAAACTGTAGCTGAATCCTGCCCCCAACCTTGAATATTAAATAGATCATTACATGGGTTTCAGTATTTCTCTGCATGTTTCTTGTTGAGTCAGCATACATTATTTAAAGTCAGTAGTCTTTCCATTGCGTTAATGTGTATTAGGGTTAAATTTCAAGGTCAAAACTCCAGCAGGAAATACCTCCGTATTAAATATTGTGTCAGCAGCTATATAAGATTATAGAAAAAAAATCAGGAAAATTGTAATACAAAAGCAAAAATTGGGGTTGAGAAGACTAAAAGAAGCACTATGAACTAATTTAATGAACAGATTTCAAGTTTAATGGAAATGGGAATGCAGTCCAAATTTAAATTTGACAAGCAGTATATCACCACTTTGCACAAATATTTTTCAAATCCAGCAGTCTGAAACTCTTGCAAATGTAGATTATGGTAGACCTTGGGAGTTTGATCTGTAATATGACATTAACATGTTTAATGTGCAGTAGTAGTGTGACAGACTGGTTTTATATGTTCAGCATTAGTAATAGTATCTGTTAGGAGCTGACTTCCTGCTCAGGCACACGAAGAACAGTCAAGGTTGTATAGTTGGTCAGTTTTTGTTTTGATGTTAGGTTATATAAATGTAATTTTTTATCTTAATTGTTTTTGATCTGTTACTACTAATTCATTTTATTACTGCCAACTCAGAAGAAGAAAAATGAAAATGATCAAAAACTTTAACTATAATGGAGTTTTTTTAAAGACAACCAAAACCTTTCTTGCAGCGTTCCTCAGTACAGATCATGACATTTAAATCCTAAGTATAAGCATCCATATAGCCTTAGGTTAACACCAGTGGTACGCAAGTACACGTTTGCGGCAAAATAATTTTAATGCTTGGGGTGCTTCTGTCGTAACTGTGCAAATGTGCTTCTGTGATACATTACAGAAGTTGAAAAGAGTTCATTTTAACAGATGAGGTAAGTGATTTTTTGCCACGACTGCATACTTGCGTACCATTTACGTCAACATCTGGCATACAGCATATAGCTAGAGCTACTGTGCCACCGAATCACACACCGAACGTGAAGCCATCTGCAGCCGATGGTCTCTATCACAGAGCCTGGCAGGTCTTACTGCTGACGAGTAGTTATTCAACCAGCCTTGAAAGGAATGGAGCTAGCTAGATCTTCATGGAACTTTTATCTTAACCGCCAGATGTCATGGAAGACCTTCTAGATTAACCCTAGCTGTCATCCAGTCAGTAATACTTCCTACTCACCTGACTACCACAGGATGGCCTGGGCAGTTCACTTTCGTTATAAGCTGAGTAATTCATTTTTTCTGATTGCTACACAGCTGGATGTGGGATGCTCTTCTTAATTGATACCATTAGTGCTACAAGCCTTGGTTTATGCTGATGGAAGTAAAATAATAATCATAGGAATGGATAATTTGAGCCAATACAGATGTAGTTAATTTCAAAGTGTTCATGTTATTAGTGCAGAAGCGGTCAGGCTCCTAATTAGATCCTTATAGAGTTTGTCAAATTGGGGAACCGGTCAAATTACTCAGTAATGGATTCTGACATTGCAGCTCACTGTTTATCTACTTGTCTATTCATTTGGCTGGTGCTTTTCAAGAGCTCACTGAATGTAATTTGCAAATTATGTTGAGGTCACTGGCAACAGTGCCTGAAGACCACATTAGTGTGGCACTCAAATTTGGATTATGTGATAAATTGATCTTTAACTAGATGTACAAAACTGGAGGTTTGTTGTTTGTTCAATAGCCCTGCCTATGACAATTTAACAGTCTCTGAAGACCGCATTAGTGTGGCACTCAATTTTGGACTCTGTAATAAATTGATCTTTAATTAGATGTACCAAACTGGGGGGTTGTTATTTGTTCAACAGCCTGTGACAATTTAACAGTGAAATAATATCCAACAAAGTGATCAAAAAAATTACCAACCTTTGCAAAAATAAAAAGGAGCGAAGCAATGGAGGGTATGGAGAAGAATGAAAAAGCATTTTTTATTACAAATGCAAGCTGATATGAGAGAAGCTCTAAGCTCTTCATTTGTTTTTCTCCCTTTTTAAGAAGAGAATTGAATTATCGGCTGTTTGTCGCTCTAAACTGAGCTTTCTTCTCTTGTACCCTCAGCCTTCTGTGAGGAAGGCTGTCGCAGTGGAGGAACCTGTGTGTCACCCAACACCTGCCTTTGTCCATCTGGCTTTACTGGACGACACTGTGAGAAAGGTAAGCTGCTTCAGCCTTCAGTCTATAATCTGCAGAGCTGCATGGAGGCCCCTCACTATGCATACAGTCAGTGTCGCCTCGGCGGTCCGTGTGTTGCGTAGTTTAAGGTATGGGTTTTTTTTTTTTTTAAATGAAGCGTTTTCCAAAATAGATGACCTGAAATTTTTTTTTTTCTGCCTTCATTTCAGACTGGTATTTGTCACCTCTTCCTTTATATTAGGCTGTTTTTAAGCTTATTTGTGATAACTACAAAGTACTGGAAATGGGTCATTATTTTGTTTTAAAAAGAACTCTTATGTACGGTATGCAGCACTAGAGATATATTTATTCCGGTGGAGGACAATGCCACAATTACTCTGCCAGTTCCCAGCAAAGGTTGTTCTGCTAGAATGCTGATGATTAAACCATCCTGCTGCTATCCAGAGTGGCCTGGTCACAGCTTAACTGGACCCTCTCTTTCCTGTCCTGGTGACTAGCCACTGTCACAGTATTGTGATAGCCTAGGCCTCTACTAGATAGCTATCCTGACCTGTTTATATAAAATTTAATAGTCATAATTGTTAAGCTTGTTTTATTTATTTATTTTTTGTCTTCCCCCTCAGCTGTCAGCACCAAAGCTATCTGTGGACAATCCCAGTGTTAAAAATAAATTTTTGAGAATGAAAAGGGTAACTTTGAAGTTTAGAACAATTCTATTTTTTTTTATTGGCGATTATGGTTTCCTCCGGGTGTTATGCATCTCTTGAACCTTCATTTGCAGATGTCTGGAACAGAGTATGGGTTGTTATTTTCAGGTGTGTCTTAAAAGTATTCTTTTAAAAGTCCAGGTAATTCCCACATTCACGCTCCATTGCAGGTTCTTTGCTGCTGGATCTTTGGAAAAAATGTAAAACCTGGGTGCTGAATCTTCTTACAGTTCTTTTTATACTCTCTAAAGATTACAGAAATCAGCAGAGGCCAGGAAACACTAGAAAGGGAATTTTAATGCCGTCTTTGTTGTTAAAGTCCTTGGTTTCTATTGTCATTAAAGTCCACAGGTGTAAAAGATGTATGGCAATCCTGATTCTCCCAGTGAAATAATGTTGGTGTCCAGGCCCTTGGGAATCGTGATCAAAATAGCTAAGCATTGTGGGTGTACGTTTCTCTGTCCTTTGCCAGTGTTGTTTTCACAGGGCAGGGCAAAGTGAAAAATGTCACACACGTTTGTATAACTTTCATTTAAACAAATCAAAGTTAGCTACCTTTTCTTTGCAACCCCATCAGGATACGTTCAGACTCTCAAACCTCTTTTTGTTTAATCTTTGGAATTTCCTGGCTCACAGCCCAGGCAGTAACAATGCCACAATGTTACAATGCCACAATGTCAGTCTCACCACAGCGTTTCTCCTCTGCCCAGGGACTCGTTGTAGTGCTAAAGGATATAATGATATCTTTCAGTACTTTGTCACACCTTAAGTAGCCTGGTCTGTCTTTGGAAATTAGCAGCTAATGTTACTTTCTGAAAAAGGAGCAAGTTGTCATGGAAACCTCGTTTTGCCTAAATCTCAAGGTTGCCATTTGAATAGTTCTAAGTTTCACAATCAAATGTTTAAAGGGGATTTCTACCTAAATTTGCATTGCTGTGTAGTCCCTTGGATTTTTCCAGTCTACCGCAGAGAATATTGAAATGAATTGAGCACTTACATTCAATAGCTTCTTTCTCTCTTTATTTCATGTGTCAGTCAATTATACAGAGAGGCTAGGGAATCATGAGAAACACTAGTAAATGGAGGTCATGGCCTATGCCCTCTATGCCTGATTACATTCAGATAGGTGCATTTCAGTTTCATGATTCATCAGACTTAATTTCAGTAGATTACAGACTTCCTTCAGGACCCAGATATTATTATTATTATTATTATTATTATTGTTGTTGTTGTTGTTGTTGTGTTGAACGTCAGGTGGAACGGAGGACTGGTTAGGGCACGTTACAAGCAGACTGTGTCCGAACACAGGACATAACACGTGGAAAAAGTAAAAGGATGTTTATAATAATAATAATAATAATAATAATAATAATATTATTGCACAATATTACTTTCCATCCTTCAAGTGGAGCTCCCACTGCAAA
>JAACJT020022835.1:0-53914 GCA_009936485.2 Gymnarchus niloticus | reverse complement strand
ATAATAATAATAATAATAATAATAATATTATTGCACAATATTACTTTCCATCCTTCAAGTGGAGCTCCCACTGCAAACCATAGAGAGAGAGAATGTATGAGTTCACATATACTGTACAAGTGTGCATAGCTTTGGTGTAGGACTTTTGTGGAACTTTATGACTTTCCTGAACATTTAGAATGTTCAAAATATTCATAACAACAATAATATGAATACTGTATATCTGTTTAGTTAAGTTTTGAAACCAAATTTAAAATGTATTCTTAAATGCATTACACCTGGAGCGATGATTCACCTGACAGCTTTTTGGTGTAAACAAATCACTTTTAATTTATACGCAGTATTGCTTTGCCAAATGTGAAGTTGTGTTCCCTTCCATCTGCTTCATGGATGATTTTTTTTTGTTTGTTTTTTCAGCTTTGCCTTGCCCCCCTATTTCCACTTGTGCTGTTTTCTCAGCATTAGTTCAGTTTAATGTCTAACGTTGTGTAGGATGTAAATCTATTTTTCAGTTCAAGTGACTTTTGCATGGGCTCTTCTTCTCTATTCGGCATCATGAGTGTGGCCTTCCTTATTTTTCATTGCAACCTCATACAGCCTGTCAAACATAGCACAGTCTATGACCAGACTCCATCCATCTGAATACACGGTAATAAAAAAGTATTGTGATAGCCTAATTACAACCTGTCAACAAAGACCAATGACGGTAAAATCACAGTGAATCACCACTTTACTAATATTTCTCTTTGGTTGGCATCAAACTAGACATTGAAGCTGATTGCTGTTATTAAATGAATTGCTATGAGAATCCTGCATCTGAGCTGCAGGGTTGTGCAGGTTTTTTCCCTCTATGTCTATATTCAACGCTAGCATTGCCAGGTATTTCGAGCAGGTTATCCACGTTCATCTGGGTTTTGGACTTTCAGCTTTGGCTACTTTTTCAATTTCAGCCATCAGCATATGACTGGCCATCAGTTTTAATCAATCTTATGACTGGAACAATTACCAGATGTACCCTGCTTACCATGTTTATACTCTGTTTGCAGATAGTGAGACTGCTAAATAAGACTGGAGAGGCAAATTTCTTCTGTTTATACAGCCGCAATCCTAGTGGAGAAGTGTTTTGCATTATTTATCCGGTGCTCATGTCTTTGTGGATGTTTATTCCATACTTTAGATGCTTTGTATGACTCTTTGGTCATTTAATTTCCCTGTTGTTCCCTTTCCTGGCACCTGTTTTAGTAAACTCCTCTGTTTGGTTTTTCACCAACACTAGAGAGTCTGGCTTTTCTTCTCTTTCATTTTAGTTCCAACACTAAATACCGAAATCTAAGACGATCATACTGGTGATTGAAAATCATCATCCTGGTGCATTTTCAGTCAAGACGTTACAAAGGTAGTGTGCAGCACAATTACAGTCCAGCAGTTATTATCCTGGAATTATTATTTTAAAAGTCACATACCAATATTACCTAGGTGAGTGAAATTACATTTTCTCTCTTAATGAAGGGGTGTGATGACAGAGAGCTTCCAATATTTAAAAGAGATTAAATGCCACTAGGTGCTTGCTGCGAGAATGATGCATGGTCTGATTGCCAGTGCCCTTTGGGAATTTTATCTTTGTCTTGAAAAGAAGAATAAAGAAAATAGAGAGAATGCATTGACAGGGCACAGTGACACAAAGCCTTCGTTCTGCTGTTGATTTTCTTGTGATTTCTGGCTTAAATTGTGCATGGAAGGAAAAGTTTGGTCATCTTTTAAGAATATTTAAAACAAGTTGTTTGGTGGGCATGAGCTCTCGTTACGATCTTAGCTAGAGTAGGATCCTTGATTGTGTTTTTTATGGACATATTGCTTGTGTTGCTTTTGTGAAGAATCCAAGCAAAGCATTAAAGTCCTGGTTTGCGATGTATCAGGAAAAAATGACGATAGAATGTAATTCAACTCCCCCGATAAAGTGCAGTGTCGCAGGCCTTTAACTGGCGTGAGTAGTCATGGTAGCACATGGCTTTCTGAGGAGGATTGTACTGCTGCTGTTTTTGCCCAGAGCTTCTGTTTCGAAAGGATACACCATTATGATCTCATAGATGTTGAAGAGGAACGGCATGAGCAATGGCAGAAATGGCACATCAAAATCTCACGTGGCAGCCGTCCTTGAGCTCAGTATCGTTTCAGGCCACTTTTATCCATTGTTGCCACATGAGAAGTTGGTTCAAATTTGGAAAGAATGGTCTGACAATATAAGAAACTGAATCTAAACGAAAAACCGTTGTCAGAGCTGTGAACTCTTTCTATGCAGTTACTGGTGAAGCAAAGACTAACTCATCATCTCTGTAATTAAATTTCTCCCTTAGGATTTCTGGCATTAGCCCTAGGTGCTTTCAAGTTCTGTTGCTTTTTTCGCTTGGCTGCATATCGGCATACTAAATGAACAATGTATACATGCCCATCTGTCTCTCCTTTTACTTAGTAGTAAAACAGATTTATTTTCTGCTGTTCATGATAGCCCCAAAGGTATAATGCATTGCAAGTTACATTCTCCTGCCTTATCCCTAGGAACTGCCCTGAGTCCTGTTGGCCAAACTTGAGAAGACAATATAATAGATTAAGATGTTCCAATAATATCATTGTCATTGTCATCTTTTTCCCTCCATTTTTCCTGTCAAGGATTGTGGTGCCAGCATGCCAAGTAGGTCAGACCAAACATCTTATTCCATGGCCACAGATTTTGCCTTGCACTGGGGGATCCTCAAACACTCTCAAGTCAGTTGGGAAAGATAATCCTTCCCAGCAGCCTCCACCCAGTGGGATATTCCTAGAACGGTTCCCTTTGGAACATAGCAGTGGCAGCTGCCCTCTCCTCTTCCTGGCTTGATCTCCTCCTATTTAGCATCAGAGAGTGATGATAAATAGCCATCTCCAGCTGCGGCTACTTCCACATTCTCACATGTTCTGTGGAATGTGGACCTCAGTTAAATGAGCCACAGGCCGTAGAACTGAGGACATGGTGATCAGAAGGCATGACATCATCTGAGTAGCCACTCTGCATTTATACAGGGACCAATAACATATTGCAGTAGCCACAGTACCCTGTACTCCTGTAGCAACTCCCACAGTAGGTGCCATACAGTCATACACCATCTCTAAGGCTACAAAGAACATGTAGTCTTGGTTATCATATTCCCCTTAAGCATCACACAATGTTGAAGGAAGAAGAGTTTCTTCATGGGTCCATGGACTGGAATCTGCATTGTTCCTCCTGAATCCAAGGTGTGACTATCAGCCAGAGTCTCCTCTTCAATCATCATTTTCTTTCGGCTGCACCTGTCAGGGGTCACCACAGTGGATCAACCTTCTCTATCTCCTCCTCCCCTCCGCATCCCGCTCTGTCACACCAACCACCTACATGTCCTCAGAGTCTCTTCAGTATACTTCCATAGACTTTCCGTGGGCTGCTGTTTGCCATCCAAAGGTACCCACTTTCCTTGCATTATTGAAGAGGCAAGTCAATCATGTCACCTCAAAAAACATCCAGTGCTTTCAACGTCTCTGGTTGGATTTCATCTACCTCTGAAGACTGACTACAGTAGTGAAATCAGCTGTGACTCTGATTCACCAAAAGTTTCCAACACTGCCACCTGGTGAGAAGATATATTCACAGTGTTATGGCGTTCCTCAAAGTTTTGTCTATGGCTTGACAATATCTCCTGAATTGGTCAGCACTTCCCCAATCTGGCTGAACCCTGCCAGAGCAAGGTCCCCCCCCGAGGTTTTGAACAGTTTGTCAGAACATCTTCGCCCTCCTGTCAAGAGTCTCTGTTCATTTCCCCTCCAAACTTTTCCCATGCATGAGCTTTCACCTCTACGACTGCTTTTGCTGTAGCCTTACTGGCTTATCAGTACCTTTTGGCCATGTCAAAAGACCCCCCTGCAAGTACTGCCTTGAAAGTCATGGTGCTTGGTAAGGACAACAAGTGGCTTGAACAGAAATTGAACAACAATTCACCAGTTGGGTTTAGAGCCAGGAGATCATTGTTGCTAATCATGCTTCTCTGGGTATTCCCATCATGCTCTGCATCAGCATTAAAGTCTACAAGTATGATCACAGACTCTGTAGGTGCCACCCTTTCCAGCACCTCACCCACTTTCTCCAAGAAGGCTGGGTATCCCAAATTGCTGTTTGGTCCATACATGGAAAGAACAGTCAGAGTTTTCCTCTCTGCGACTCTCAGTCTCATCAAGGCAACCCTCTTGTCCACTAGGACAAACTCCAGCTGCACAGCATTCAGCCTGGATCTTGTCATTATCCCCATACCCACTTGAGGTCTTTTACCATGGGGATCTCCAGAGAAGGAGAGACTCCACCTAAGAAGAGAAGGACCTTTTACCATGGGGATCTCCAGAGACGGAGAGACTCCACTTAAGAAGAGAAGGACCTTTTACCATGGGGATCTCCAGAGAATGACAGACTCCACCCCTGATCAAGAGGTCTGGTTCTAGAGCCCATATTGTCGAGGTGAGGCTAACCATTGCCCTCTATCTTTTGGACTAGCTTGGACTCCTTTCCCACCAGAGAGGTACATTATGAGAGTAGGTGCCTGTTGTCAGAGTCCAATACATTTGGGGCTTTCCTACCCCACCAGCCCCCACTTCTCATGTTGCTGGTGGTGAGCTCACAAAATTGCCCCTTGTCATCATTTTGGCCAGAGCCTTGCCAAGTTAAATCAGTGATTTGACCACCACGCACTTACTGGTGAACCCCATCCCCAAGCCTGACTCCAGGACTGATTCTCATTAACCCAATTCTGGCTAGGATTCATTTGCTCTTTTTAGTGTCTTTCCTTGGGGATCTTCGTTGGACCATAGTTTGTCTCGCCTGTCCCCACAGACTGTTTTACCAAAAGAAGCCCTTCTGGGAGCTCATGCTGCAAATTACATAGCTCTGTGAATTGTTAAGGCACACAAACCGCCTACCACACTAAGGTCATGATCCTCGAAGGGGACCTAAAAACACTGGTTTTTGAAAACAGCGTAAACTTGGACAGGTCGGAAATCTCGAATAGACTATCATCCGCTGGAAGTAACAGTTAACGTACAGCTGTAAATGGACAATGAACTTTTAAGATAACATCTCTTACAAGTCTTGTTGGTAAAGAGAAGTAAGAAGAAGCATTTACAGTGGTTTGCCCGCTCTGTCCGTAATTAAACGATAAATTTCAGTTGGTGCATCATCATCATAATCTTGAAGTGGATATTTATTGTCTGTTGATTAAGTATTTGTAGTAGCTTGAGTTATATTGCTCTAAACATCATCTATTAAATCAGTACTATTAATGTGAAGTGTTATTGTGATTTATTAATATGAATGTAAGGTTGCTTTCAGGCTGAAGTGGTACTAGATCTCAACTCAGTCCTAGTCTGTTTTCCATAGATTTATTTGGGTAAACGTGCGATTCATGATGTATAGTTACCTGAAAACCTCAGTGGGCTCATTGAACATTTACGTTATGAACGTAGTCTGGATGATTGGACTCTGCCCATACCATGTTTGTATTGCAACAATATTGCCATTTTTCCTTTGTGACGATGTCTCTGCTAAAATGCACTGCTGATCACGAATAGGGCCTGTAATCAAATAAATTTTGAATGCTTCAAATATTAGGTCGATAAACTGATTAACTGAAAGTCAGAAACATTTATCTTTGGAAAGTTTCAGGATGAGAAATTAAGATGGCCATGATATGATCAGAAAACAAAAAGTGGAAACAGTTTACAATACATAACTACAGTAAAATACACGAATAGAAGCACATCATATGAGAGTATTTAACACTTGCATTTTTACTGGCTGAAATCTGTTGTTATCTTATAAAAGTTTGATAAAAGAAATATAGTGTCTAAGTAATTTGTGTAATTTATTTGCTGGTATTTAAAATTTGTGCCAGCATGGTTACATTACATTTTTGTGAATTGTGACTTACTAATGTAGAGTGCTTGGGCTTGCTTGAGTACGTTAATATTTACGTAATTTATTTCTTTAAGTTACATTAATATTTTTGTTTGTCGTTCTTACAGAGTGCAGGCAGGGTAGCTGATTTTATATCTGAAATGTTGATGTTGCAACATCTACCTCAAATTGGCTGATGAGCCACCTGCAGCTGACTAACATAGCATCCTTTGCCCCTCACTAATGTATTAATTTACTGCAGGGTATCCGAAAGCAACATATCCTGAATTATACAGATTCATCTGTCTGTGTGCCTGTTGCTTTGACCTCCATCCTCATTGTGAGATCCACTCGAAAATGTGATCTGACAAGTTGAAGGGAAATGTGTCTAACCTGAGGCCTTTAATTGTAGGTCATTCTCCTTATGAGGAATTGGTTTCAGGATCAGAATAGTCTGTGAGACATGCTTAGATGGAAATTCATCAGAATTAATCTTCTGTGTGATAGGACAGCCTATCTGATGTACCTGTTTGTGAGGTCATTTCGAGTCCTGAATGTGTAGTGTGAGGAATGGAAAGAAGCCCACTTTATACATTATGGATGAGACAAATGGTAGCAGGAGATGCATGGTGAATATGAGTGAGGGAAAAACTCAGACCTGGGAGAAAGAGGGGGGAGAGAAAGAGGGAGAGACGGACAGACAGGGAGAGAGCTAGTTAGAGACAGATGGGAGAGAGTGAGAGACAGAGACAAAGATACAGGGAGAGAGTGAGACAGACAGAGAGACAAGGAGAGAGAGCTATTTGGAGACAGAGGGGAGAGAGAAAGAGACAAAGATACAGGGAGAGAAGAAGACAGAAAGAGAGCGAAAGCTAGTTAAAAACAGAGGGGAGAAAGAAACAGTGGGGAGAGACAAAGAGACAGAGAGAGAGAAGACAGACTTAGACATACAGACAAAGGGGGAGAGACAGACAGACAGAGAGTGGGAGAGACAGAGACAAATAGAGAGAGAAAGAGAGATGAATGAGAGAAAGATAGGACAGACGGATGGGAGAGAGACATTCCAGCTAATAGAGGTAGCCGAAAATGAAGTAATATGATTCTGGGCCATGTTTGAAATGACTTTTGTTTTCGATTTTTATGCTGCAAATTGAATGCTTAATTACTGAAATCCAGGTGAAGTACCCATGAAGTGCCTGTTAACATATAATACAGGATATTCACATAAGTATCAACAGAAATGAAATTTGTTGGAAACCACATGGTGTATGGCTCCACAAAAACTGGACTACCTCCTGTCTAAAACTATGTATTTTTTTAAAGAATACTTCATATAAGTTTTTTTAATCCTGTGATTTTGTAGTTATTTAATTGATCACCTTTCTGACACTGAAAAAGACTACATATAAACACCGGACAATCTGACGGACCAACCTCCACATGAGATGTACCAGAGCAGTGACATCGGAAAGATGCAGCGATGTCATCCTTGTTTGACAGAGTCCTGCAACCTTTTTTGACATCCGTGCGGTCTTTCTCTCTGTGTGGACAGACATTGACGAATGTGCAGAAAGCCTGGTCCAGTGTCACAATCATTCCCGCTGTATCAACCTCCCTGGCTGGTATCACTGTGAGTGCAGAAGTGGTTTCCAGGACAGCGGATCCTACTTGCTCGATGGAGGATCCTGTGTTGGTGAGCTGTGAAGAGCAACTCAACCTGCCTCTCACCTTTTCAGTTTATTCTCCTTAGTTCATTTCATTTATTCATTTTTCACATTTTCACTCATTCTGAATTTGCCAATATTTCTCCCGTCATCTTTCGGTCAACACCCAAGGCTCCTGCCTCATTGGGAGGGGTAAAGAGTGACATAGATTTCCTCCAATGTGTGTGCTGCCAATCACCCACTGTATTTCACTCCGTAGGCATGAGGCCTCATTTAGCCAAGTAACAGACTTAAAGGTGAGTGCTATTTACTCTGTTCCACCGGCACAATAGGTGTTGCCTTAGGTTGATGCCAGGATCCAACCACCCCCGATGGAACCAGACCCAGCTTGTGTTCTCTGACCCTTTTCCACACACACTGCTTCTATGTGGGAATATTTGACTGGCACACACCGGACGGGACATTTTGTTCTGCCTTTAACCTTTCATTATTCTGGCTCTTTTTGGCCAATGTTCACCTGTTTTGGGGGAACCTTAAATCAGAAGAATATGATCCCAATCATCGAATATAGTTAGAGAAAATAGTGTATGTCTTAATGCATTACCTTCAGCTCTGTACACTGTCAGGCCAGAATTTAAGTTGCAGTTCTTTCATAACGGTAATCGTGTAAATCCAGTTTTTTAAAAAACTTGTGTTTTCTAGATATCTATCCTGAATGAGAATAGTTGAAATAGAAACATTTGCATGGATTCTCTAACTTCATGACCTTTAATGATGAAAATGTGTACCAGACAATTAAATCTGACATTAGTTTATGTCTGGGGGGGGCATGATCACTCATTGGGTAGCACTGTTGCCTCACACCTTCAGAGTTAACAGAATTCCACATCTGTGTGTGTGTGGAGTCTGCAAGTTTTCTCCATGTCTCGTAGGTTTCCTCTGGGTCCTCCAGTTTTCTTACGCACTTAAGCTAAGTGTGTGTGTGTGTGTGTGTATGTGTGTGGACATGTTTCTTATCATATTGTGGGGGCACAATTTCCCCAGAAGAAATGAAAATCTGTTATTTTTGTCACGTCCCCACAAGGGAAAACTCAGTCTTGTCAAAATCTGAATCTGTGAATTCAAACAAAAAACCTAAATAGCCAAAGGTCTTGTATTTTGTCAGGTTATTACAGTTAAGGTTATTGCTGGGTTAGAGTAGGGGTCGCAACGCAGAGCTGCGTCATCTGGGCCTTCTGGGTTCTCCAGTCACAGTAGCAAACATTAGCTTCACGCTCCTCCCTCAGTGGCTTCCTCCCCACAATCTAAGTTAGACTAGCCCCACAGGGATCAGAGGGCGACAATTGGCTTGGCAGTGTTGACAGCCGTGCTTCCTTGGTGGGGCTCGGGGGGAAACCAGGCGTATATGACTAACCGGGGTGCAGAGTGATTTCCAGAGGGCGTCGACTCACGAGTCCGCGGTCGGACTGCAACCATATGGTGTTTTTTACTATGGGAGGTGGCTACTGAAAAAATATGCTTTAAAAAGATCTTAGGTGAAAGTACACTTACAGATATCTTTCAGCTTACTTTGTGTTATAATTTACATTTACGCTTCATTGGGACATGGTTGCTTTATTTTCATTTGATTTGTCAGTGGAAGTAAATTTTGTGCCCATAGTTTTGTGATAAATTAGCTTTATTTCAGAAAATTCAAAAACTTTCTAAAATAAAGTTATATATTTGTAATAAATAATATCACCCTGTAATGGTTTCCCATCTATTAAAAGATTAATATTTTGAAGTCTGAGGTACAGTTACTCTCAAAATCAACCCTGTCTAGCTATGTAATTCTAGCTTGATATTTTGCCACATTTGCTGTTTGTAATTTTTTAGGTGTTTTCCTGGAATGAACAAAAATACACTAAAATTCAGGAGTTTGGATCAGAAATTATACTTGACATGTTGACTGTCATAACATTCTTTTTATTTGATATTACTGTATCATTCATCCAAGTTTGCATTCATCAATAATCCTCAGTTTCCAGCACTTACAGCTTTGCAGACCTATGCCATTCTCACTGTCAGTTTTTGAAAATATTCAGAGGAAGTTTCCATCCATGCCAGTCCATGCCTGCAGCTCCTCTCACTGGTGTGACTGCTTTTTAGGGTCATCTTCTCTGTCCTTACAGTGAAGAACTTCCCACGAGAGCTTGATGGGGGTTGAAATCTCCCAACTGTGCCAGCCAGTGTTCAAAGACAGTCTTCTGGTTTCCCTTTTCTTATGCATAGCTTAGAGATGTCCTTAGGATCGTTGATGTGTAAAATAGTGGTTACCTTTCTGGCTCACTTGCCTGAAAGAGCCCCCTCCCCACCCCTATGACAAAAAACCATAAGTGATGAGAAATATGTGCCCCAGGTGGGGATGGGGGGTGCCGCCACCCATCTCGGCTGGGCCTAGATCCGTGGCTGATTAGGACACCAGAACACTGGATTAACAGCTGAAAATGGATCTTTGCAGTCATTTTTCAATAAAGAATACAAATCAGCCATTTCATGCATCAATAGCCATTTGTAACATTAGTACTGCCTTGGCTGTATTTTTAAATTAGTTTAACAATGCCTTGATGAAGAGAGGGGGGCAGAGTGGCTCAGTGGTTAGTGCTGTTGCCTCAGGGTTGGGGGTTTGAACCCTGCCTTCAGCTTTGTGTGCGTGGAGTTAACCTGTTTTCTCTGTGCTTCACAGGTTTCCTCCCGCAGTCCAAAGACATGCCTTGTAGGCTAATTGACATGGCTAAATTGTCCATAGTGTATGAGTGTATGTATGACTGTGCCTTGTGATGGGTTGGTGTTTCCTGGGCTGTCTGGGATAAGCTCCAGGTCACCCTGACTAGGATTAAGCAGTTTGGAAAATGGATAGATGATTTAAAAAAAAAAAGTACAAATGTATTTCAAACACAGGAAAAATTCTAGGTGACTAAACTTTAAACACTAGTGTGTATTTTAATTAAACTTAAGTGAAAAAAAATGATGTATTGATATATTTTTCTCTAGATAAAGCAATGATTGTCATTCGCAGTCTTAATCTGTAGACCCTTTGGGGTGAAAAATGACTAACCTGTAAAGGTCAATAAAACAATCATGGTCAGTGGTGGACCTACTGCATTCTCAATATGATGATCTACACGGCACCTTTAAATGTGGACCGTACTGGTGACAGACAATTCCAGATTGGCTATATTTTTTTAATATATCGAACATAAGCAGTTAGCCCTGTCAGTAATCGATTTTAACAGTGTTCACATTAGCTTTACACAGTCCTTATTAGGGGAGAAAATGAATCAATGAAAAAGGCAGAGTTCTGAAAATAGCGGATTCTTAGCAGTGGTTATGTGCATATTAGCAGTAATATCCAGTACATAAATCCTTGTCATTCACTGTTTGTATCTAGTAACAATCTGTAGACATATCACTCAATGTGACCTTCTCTTTGGAGCAGAAAAGCATAACAAGACAAACAAATGGCCTGGGTTTTTAATTTTATTATTATTATTTTTACAGTGGTGCCTGTGAACAGACTGGATTGATATTTGCAAACCACGTGCTTCATATCTGGATGTATTAATAGCCAGACTGTGAATAAAGATTACGACACAATGCTGTGTCTAGAGTTATTTATTTATGCGGCCTGCATAGACATATGTAAATGAAATACACTTTATATTCTGAAGTGCATAACAGCTGGTTGCTTGCTATTAACCATATCCTCTTAATTGAACAATAGTGTGTAGGAGCTGCGTGTGTGGATGTATTTTTGTGTTAGAAAATGTCCAGACAGTTCACCAGCTCTGCTAAATATGACCACAAATAATAAGGGTAAACTTTAACAGTGTACATCTCCTTCTGACAGGAATTTTATTTAGCCTTAAACTGTGGAGTGCGCCCTCATTTTGCAGAAGCTGTTTAAGACAGTCATGTCTTCATAGAGCTTTTAGATGTCTCTTTGACAGAGGCAGACATGTCAAAAGGGATCAAATATTAAAACATGCGGGAAAAAATCATTTCCAACTTGGAATCTTTCCATGTGTAAACTCATTGATTCTCCATGTAATACTCAGTTATGTCTTCTCGTCTACATCCTATATTACAAGCTGTTCGACTTTGCCTAGGATAATGAAACCATAGCTTTAATCAATGCTTATTTATACAGAAACTGCAGAAAAACAGGTCCTGAGAAAAGAGAAAAAAATTGTATGTTTCTAGTGGAAAGCAGAGAGTCAGTGTATATGTTTTACAGCAGAGCCTCCTCAGGGAGTCAGACCTGAAGGTGCACCGCTTCAATCTGACGAAGTTTGAATTCTCCACATATTAAATTAATTTGAGAATTTTAAAATCCCTTAGTTGGTAGAATCATGTCATTACTAATCTAATGCTCACTGCTTTATATAAAAACACAATTACACTTAGTCTCCTCTGGAATAGAAATCAAATGTCTCGTATGTTTAGATAAGTTGTAACTTGTTTAAATAGGTTGTAGGGTTAACAGCAGTAATCCCACAAAGCATTGTCAAAAGCATTGATTAGACAAAATTAAATTAAAAAAAAGTTACAGACTAAAATTTGAGAATAAATTTGTTCAGATCTGTCGTTACATATTCCATATATTTATATAGACTAATTCATGGTCACTCATGAATAAAATGTCATTATAATCACTGCTTTGCCCAATCACATACTAATAACGTTTTGCAGTCAGTAAAGATTTTTTATATAAAACATTGTCATCATGATTCTTTCTGCAGCACTGCTAAGAAAAAAAAAAATTGTGTAAATGGAGTGTTATGTCCAGGAGGTGATGTCCAGGAGGTGATTTCACTCTCTACTCAGCTTTTCTCAAACAGGGATGCAGCTCACCAGACTCAAAATTATACACATTATCATGTCATCTAACTTCATTGTATACACAAATACCATATGATGCCTCAAAGTTTTTTATGTTTTAGCAGTGTCCTTGTGGGTTCACTTAGCATTATTGTTCAAAACAGTTTTCACCACTTGCGCGCCAATTTCTGGGGAGAAGAAATGGCAGATGTGCTGTGTGCATTAAAATGTGAAATTTCAATTTCTATCTATGGCATATTGTGTAACTTTAAGGCTTCATGAATGTACATATGCAACGACGTAGGCATCAGCTGTTACATTAATGACGTCTATAAATTGAAAAGGACCACCGCTGTTAAATGTATGTGGTGTGTGTTTCACGCGTTCCGAGATCCGAATGTATGTACAGCGTGTTTCTGCGTGTGTGTTGCAGATATTGACGAATGTGCCACACAGACGCACACCTGCTGGAATGACAGCGCATGTGTGAACCTACAGGGAAGCTTTGACTGCTTGTGCATCTCCAGCCCTTCGTGCACGGGGGACTGCCTCCACCAGGGGGCGCTCAAGCAGAATGGCCATATATGGACTATGGAACAGGACCCCTGTTCTGTCTGCTCTTGCAAGGTGGGGGACTCAAAACACCCAAAATTCACCCACGTTAAGCACTTGGTCTAAGAATCTGAAATTCCTGCTTTGTGGCTCATCTGCTTGTTACTGGATAGTGTCTGTTACTGTGCCTTTGACAATTTGGTAGATAATTCTCTACTTCATTTAATCTTGAAGGAGGCAAATATAGCAGAAGGAATTTTTTTATTCTGCTTACAGTGCAAAAATCTGCAGGGTGTCTTCCAGTGAGGTACTCAGGATTCATTTCTGTGGATTAAAGAGGGTCACGTACCTCTGTAGATTTTACTGTTTATACTCGTGCCATACAGTTGTGCCGTACATACCAGTATCCGTCAGATGAAAGAATGTGTTAATCCAGGAACATGCACACTCCGTGGAGGATACTTGGCACAAGATCATTGAGAACCAGATTGCAAAGCATACAGGATCACTTGAGATCCTTTTATTTGTCAAGTATCAGTCTCATTTTGCAAAAAGTATTAATTATTTGGAGTATTTTTACTGATATTACACCTTTCTTCAGTGTGACAAACTTTGCCCCCAATGTGCTGATGTCCACAGTTTTTTCATATTTTTCATGGCCTCAGATATTTAGACAAAATGCAATATTAGGCTAAACTAACCTAAGTGAGTATGCAATACAGTTTTTAAGTTATTACTTTTATTATTCAAGGAACAAGGTTAACTAGCAGTCATTGCCCCCATCGTTTCAGTACTCGAATGCAGGATAGTAGGAATAATTGCGGCTGATTGGTTCCTTTCATATCACCATTGAGGAATTTTAGCCCACATTTATTTGCAGAACAGCTTCGATTCAGACACACTGGTGAGTTTCCCATGGTGAACTGCTGATTTCCAAGTTCTGCCACAGCATTTCTAATGGGTTTAAGACAAGTCAGGTCGTTGAGTAGGCCACTGTAAGACATTCATTTGTTTCTGCCGTAGACTTGCTTTTATATTTTTGATATTGTCCTGCTGCATAATCCAGTAACACTTAAGCTTAGGTAATAGACTGTCTGCCATGCATACTCCTTAATAATTTTCTGGTAAAGTGCAAAATTCATGGTTCTTACAATAATGGGTCATCCAGGCAGCAAAGCATCCCCACAGCATCACACTTCCACCCCCAAGTTTGATTGCAGGTATGGTGTTGTCATTATGAAATGTTGTATATGCATTACACCACATATAGTTAACCCTGCGTCATCAAAAGAGTTCTACTTTTGATTTGTCTGGTTATGGAAGATTATTCCATAGGACTTGGGGATCATCCTGATGTTTCTTGTCAAACACATGATGAGCATTGATGTTGCTCTAGGATAGCAGTGGTTTCTGCTTGCTGCTCTCCCATGAATCTCATTTTTGCTACGTCTCTCTTCTGTACTGGAATCTTGATCACCTGTCTTAACTGCGGCTAGAAAGACATGCTTCTTTGGGGGTTTATTTGGCATCTCCTGGGACTTCTTGAATGAGTCATTGCTGCACACTGGGAGAAATTTTGCAAGATTCACCGCTGTTCCAAATGTTCTTCTTTTGGAGATAACGCCTCTCTCTGGTGCAGAGGAGTGCCGGAGCCTTTCTGATTTGTACATTTCAACACTCACCAGCTCTGCTGGAATTTCCTTGGATTTTGACCTTTTGGTGACTACTTCACCCTGATATTCAGGCTCAACATATGATGAGGTTTAGGTTCAATAGGGCTAGCTGCTATCAGGCCGGCTGATTCTAAATATCAATTAAATTTGGTCAGGTGCTTGATCAAGTAACTAGGGGGGCAATTAGATTTTCACATGGATAATGTTGTTACTTGAATATATCCATCCATCCATCCATCCATCCACCCACTTGTCCTATGCAGGTTCTCAGGGGGGACTGGAGCCTATCCCAAGCAGCTTGGGACACAGGACATGGGACACCCTGAATAAAAGGCCAAACCATCGCGGGGCCCTATCTAATATTATATTTTTTATAATTATCTGAAGCCCTTCATTGTGAAAATTATGCAAAAATAGAAGATAATTTGTGAAGGTGGGAGAAACTTTCACAGTACTGTATAAAGCTTCATCAGATACTGAATGGCTAATCTAGTTTTATGATTTCTCAGAGTAAAAGTCCATTTCATTCCTTTGGTGACTTATGTTGCTCCTTATTGGACTTGTCCCAATAGACCATCTGTGATGGTCTCTGCCCTAATATTACAACCTTTGCCTTCATCAGGATGGCACAGTCATGTGCAGGCGGACAGCCTGTGACTGCCAGGACCCCGACGTAGATTTGCTATGCTGTCCAGAGTGCGACACCCGACAGAGCAGCCAGTGTGTGCACCAGAGTGGCCACATGCTCTACCACAGTGGGGACGAGTGGATCTACGGCTGTCAGCAGTGCAGATGTCTGGTCTGTACACTCACAGGCTCTTTAAGTGTCACTCGTTGTCCTCTGTGTTTGCCAGAAAGTGCCGCCAGCTGGCTCCTTTAATATACATTTTATAAACGCACCATCTGTCATACTAGGCAAAAGATGTAATAATAGAATGACCCTTTTCATTCATTCACTTACATTTACTTTTTAAACATTCAAAGACACACAAAAAGAACAGCAATAACGAAGGTTTCGTGTATGAGACGTTACGCACCATTTGTTTTAGATATAGGCACGATATGGACAGACTGCTGTGACCCCTACACACAATTCAGCAGCAGTGCCCTCCTCTTAGAGCACTAATATGAAATGGATATCAAAGTTGAGTGCAGTCCCACATTGACTCCTGATTTAATAATAGTTTATTAATAGCATTTTTTAAGGAACTGGGACAAAGACAAAATTCAGCAGAAAATAAGCCACAATGTCTATTTACCTAAAATGGTGTCATGGACATTTTTTTCAGTGCTTTCATTTTTTAATCATCTGTAAACTGTAAGACAATCTTGACGGCAAAGTTGGTGTATACCTAAGTAATTGAAACTAACTGAGAGAGTGTGTGTGCTGTAACATCCAGTGAGTACACTATGCTTCTACACGGATACTGATGTTGAAGTCCCTAAAAATGAATTTTTATTGCTGCAGCGATTTTTATTTTTTTTATTTATTGGCAAACGTTGTGGCCACCTAATTTGACAAGGACTCACGTTGCAGTGACAGCTTTGCAATTAACTATGAAATAATGGCACAGTAATTTGAGGCTGATGTGCCACTTGGCCAAAATAGCATTTTTAATTGTTATTGCCTGCAGGTGAATGCTTGATTAATATCTTTCACCCAGTCTCAGTCTGCGCTTCATCATGTAGGAACGCCTGTCCAAATGTTGAATGTCTTGTTCTTTTTTTTTTTTCATATCGCAAGCTAACTTTCAAAGTGTGTCCACCCTCCTCCTCCTCCTCCTCCTTCTCTGTGTGTGTGTGCCAGGCAGGAGAGGTGGACTGCTGGCCCTTAGCCTGTCCCACGCTCTCCTGCGAGTTCACCGCAGTATCGGAGGGCGAGTGCTGCCCACGCTGCGTCGCAGACCCCTGCCTCGCTGACAACATCACCTACGACATCAGGAAAACGTGCATAGACACTGCTGGCGTCATGCGACTCAGTGGCTCCATGTGGACCCTGCCCGGATCCCCCTGTACCACGTGCGCATGCAAGGTAGGATAGATGGGCATGAGGATGGCATCGGTAGATGGAAACTGCTGTGATGTCTCTGTACCGGAAAACCTGGCTGCCAGATGCTCTTACACACAAAGTGATTGCTGAAAGCATGCTTAGTTCAGTCAGTACAAATTGCATTCATGTTTTCCGCTTGTGTAGAATGGGAGTGTCTGCTGTTCGGTGGAGCTGGAGTGTCTCATGAACAACTAAAGAAAGCTCCCGTGGAATCTCTCCTAGTCAAGGCCTGGAGTGCGTCTCTGGTTTAATTATCCAGCTCTCTCTTCTTCTTTTTTTTTTTCTTTTTTAAGTTATTTTTGTTCGGCAATACACCAGACTTTTGCCAAAGTGTCAACACCTGGATGGTGACTGGAGCTTTGCTTTCCAAAAGGAACTGGTTGTTAAATTAGCTGTAGTTCTGGGGAGATGCTGCAAAAGGCGGATTGGACCGAAAAGGTAGGTGGAAAGGGAGATTGATCCTGACCTCGCTCCATTCTTACTCGCTCCATCTGTCATGTTTTTCAGGCTTTTGTCCGTCAAATGAGAAGCAGATTCCAAATAGATAAAAAAGACGGTGTGATGATTTACCCTGGAAACTGCTGGTACTGTTAGTCATACATCTATCTATAAAAACCATTTTGGAAGAGCCACAGCATCCCCCTTAGCCTTCAGACCGATGCCGTGCCTCACTAGCTCTCTCATGAGGTGTCCATACAACAAGCCCCCTACACAACCTACACAACAGGCCAACGTTCAACAGCCACACTCCTAAATGACAAGTGGGTTTTTTGTGCACAGTAGCAAATTTAGTGGCTACAAAAATTCCTCCAAAGTGCTTTACAATTTATTGAGTTGATTTATGGAAAAACAAGGTCCCCTAGTCTTCAATTATTGTCATATTATTCTCCTATTTTGATGTGACTTGAATGCAGCGGGAGGTGTCTTAAAGAAACAGTGACTGATTTATCATTTGCATACTAACAGTTTAGACAGGGTCAGTCTTGTTTGATCACTGGTGTAAGCTTATCATCAGGTAGAGAAATAGACCTGGTTAAAAGTCATTCTTTCCTGCAGGGCTCAGCTTTCCTATCCTAAATAACACGATTGAGGTGTTTGGATTCATGGGTTTTTCTTCATAGTCTTATCTCTGTGATGTGTTTTTGCTGATGTTTATCACAGGCAGTTTTCCTAACACTGAGGCTTTGTTTTGGACAGTCATACACGCGCACTTCGAGGGTACGAAACCTTTCGAAATCATATATTTACTAGTTTTTCCATTTCCCCCAAAGATGTTTTACAGTGACAGAATATCAGGGAGAAACCTCCCTTATGAATGTGACCCATTGTCTTCGTATATTTTCAGAGTTTCCAGATTATCACAATTATTTTCCGATACCTTGCATCGCCTGGTTCTGTCTAGTGATATATTTTGAAATCCGTTATTAAGGATCGGAATGTCTTCCTTGTCTACATGTACATGTTCCAGATTTGTGCCATTGTGTGTGTATGTGCGTGCGTGCACGCGTGTGTTTGTGTGTGTATGTGTATATACTTAAATACACATGTAATATGAAGCCAGCCTTGGAGCAGCACAGTAGCAATTGGCATAGATAGCTTAAATAGCCAGTCTGTTCAACACTCAAGACAGCCTTTCTCCTCAGGCCATGTGGTCTATGTAATGGAACTCTGTCATTTGTGGAAATGTAAATTGAAAGGATTTTTTTTTTATCGATACCATGTGAAAATACTTAATATTTTCCTCTGATTTCTGTGTAAACGAGCTTTTGTTAATAACATTTTCCCAAATTGTGTATTAATCAAAATTTAGTGTTTTTTTTTTTTCCTGTAAATAATGTGTAAAGTTGGAACTATATCAAGAAGACACTGGGTGTGCAACCTGTTAATATAAATTCTTTAGTCATAAGCTACCTAATTGTGGGAGAAAGCAAAGTGTGCATTTTTAATGATCCTGGTTTTGTGTGTGTGTGTGTGCGTGTGTGCGCGTGTGTTATTGTCAAACACTCAGTACTGATTAGCATATAAACACTGCTTGTTGTGCTTATGACTAGGCACCAATGAAATCTGTCAATTCTAATGAGAAAAAAACATGGAAAGAATAATGATTAACCCCAGTCTGAAGTGGACTTTTAATACATTGCTGATCACACACTTGGTGTCATCTTGTAATTAATTTTATCTGTCAGAAAAGTGTTCTGTAAACAGTTTGTACTGGAATGAAATATACAAGAAAACACCTTGTCATAATTTTTGACCTGTTTAAATATTTCATTCAAGTACTCAATGTAACATTCTAAGATGTAACACTTACTTCGGAATTGAATTAATTGACTAAAAGTGAGCATTGTGATGGAGAACTCTGTACAATTTTTCATTTAATAAATAATTTAGTTGTTTACTTTAAGTACAGTGTCTGTTTAATGACTCCCTTGTTTGTATTCCTAACTGCATGAGTATGTGACAACCAAAGGTCAATACCTAATGAAATGTGTATGTTTAATACGTGTTGCCTTCTGACATTCAGGCCAATATGTGCTTTCCTCATAAGCCCTGATGCATGTACTAATTCTTGTTTTTTGTCCCTTTAAGAAATTACGTATGACCCCTGAGTTAATGCAGAAATCTGCATAGTGATGCAGTAGGTTGCACTGTTGCCTCACATCTCCAGGGTTGATTGTTCAGATCACATCTCTGTGGGTACATGGTTGGAGTTTTCATGTTCCCCCCAAATTGTGAGCATATGTGTCCTGCAGTAGACTGGCATCCTGTCCAAGGTGCTCCCCAGCTTTGTGCAGTTGGTTGCCTGTGATCAGCTCCATCCCCCCGTTAAAGGCTTTTGGTGAGTGGATATTTGACTGCACCCATAACACTGTCCATACAGTCCACCGTTACATGTAAAGACATTAGTTATAGACATTTTATGTAACGCCATATATAAAATTACTTTCTCTCTCTTCAAAGGATAAGTACTTCCCAGAGGCAGCCCTTCAAATTTAGGCATGATGGACTTACCTGTATTAGAGCACTTTGAAAATGATTGAATCAAATGAGACAATTATCCTTTATAATGTTAGCTAATGTAGCTGTATTCCCCACTGACGTCAATAGGCTCACTGATGTAGTCATTCACAATTACGACAGATGTGCAGTGTTTATATTATAATACAATGCCACATAAATGAAACAGCGACTGTCGTTGAAAAATCAATACCTGACAAATCCAAGCTAACAGCATCCGTATTTCTCCCAGATGATTATGAGCACAAAAAAAAAATCATATAATGACAATATTTTTCTATATACGTTGCTGGAAAAACCTAAAAAAAAACATAGACACATACGTATAATCCCATCATTCTATGAACTGTATGAACTTCACATAGAGCAAAGGCCACGCAAGGATATTGTTTATGAGTATGATTATGATTTTAATTGCTTGCCTTTACTGAGCTTGCTTAACTTTTCATTTGCATGTAGAGGAGGGACTCTATTAACCTACTGTTAGAATCAGCAAAGAGTTTCATTAAAGAGTAACTTGCTTTTCCTTGCCAATGATTGAAGTTCTGTTGCATAATGTAGACATTCCATTTCAGCCATAGAATTAACCTCAATGCCCTCATTCCAAGTCTTACTAGAGGAAGCAAAGCTTAGACAGGACAGTCTGAGAATTCAGGTCATTTAACACACACACACATACTACCTCAGCATTTCACACTTTTTACCTCTTTGTCTGACGTTAAAATACACAGATGTGCTGTTGAAGGAATGGCACAGTGGAACCAATATGTAATTATAGACTTTAAGAAAATCCATGGAAGCCAGCATAATTTTCTTCCATCCCAATTATCCTCAGACTGAGGCGCACAAACATGACCAGCTCACTTCATAGAAGATGACGATCCTGCAGATGCATTTAAAATGCAGGAAAGGATTGCTCTCTTTGCTTATAATTCTTTGATATCTGAAAAACATCAAAGGCTTTTGGATTCTGGTTTTAAAAAGAAATGATGTTTGCATGTGTATATGGCAAGACCCCAACGTTTAAAATGTTTCATGGTTAATTTTAAATCTTGATTTGATTTGGCTGGAGTTGTTTGTGGATTATGCTAAAGAAAAGTTCAACATTTGAGAGACCATGTCAGAATAACTTTGCCAAAATATGGTTGGTAACTCAGCTGGCATCACTGTAGCTTCCTGTTGCCAAGGATGTGAGTTCAGTTTTTTGCCCCGGGATACAAAACGTGCAGTTTGGTGTACTGCTGTCTCTAAATTACTCATAGTGTATGAGTATGAACCCGGCGAGGAGCTGACATCCCATCCAGAATGTTCCCTACCTTCTGAGCTGTGTCTCCAGGGGAAGGACCAAGACTTACTACGACCCTGCGCTGGATATGAGGCATGAAATATGGATGGAATATATATTGGTTCAGTTTTGTACATTCTACTATGGATAGATCTGATTTCACAGTTTGGCAAAAGGCATTATAATCTTCTCTATAGATTACACCTTCATTCTGTCCTGTAATCTCTCTCATTTGAACAAAGACACATGAAAATAGCAAACCACCATAACTCACAGGAACTTTATTGTTGCAAGTAATGTATGGAAATCTTCCACCAGCTAGGATATGTAAGTCCCGATACAAATGATCCTTGTATTAATTCAATTCAATTTTATCTATATAGCACTTTTAACACGAAGCACTTTCACAAAGCGCCCACAGTCCCCAGAGAGTAAGCCAAAGGCGACAGTGGCAAGGAAAAACTCCCTCAGGAGGAAGACACCTTGGGAGGAACCAGACTCAAAGGGGAAGCCCATCCTCCTCAGGCCAGCACCGGGCAGGACAAATTAATGAATACAAATTAGAACAATAGATATAAAAGAACAAGTCTTGTATCCGTCTGGGGGACAGCACGGTCTTGCAGGTTGCAGTCCAGTAATCAGAGCAGGCTCGGTGGCTCAGAAGGCAGCAAACTGGTCAAACAGGACAGCTGAAGTGGAGGGAGGGCACTTAGGCCAGCAGATGATATGAAGATCTCTTGAATCCGAGACTCCAAGGGAAGCACCCCATGGGGGGGGCACAGGGGAAAGAGAATATGTATGAGTGGAGCAGTGATTTAAGGTAATGGGTAATAAAAAATTAAAGAAAATAACAAATTATTATGTTGTATTATTTATTTTTAAAACGTATGAATTCACACACAGTTACAAACCACTTTTCAGCACAAAATTTAATTTTAATGTGATTTCTACTTTCTATTGTATACAGGACACTGCAATTATTCTCACCCAGGTTGGATTAAGTTGTTTATGCCTATCGATGGTAAGGAAGTCAATTTCAGCATAATTTAATGCGGATAAAGGAAACCAAGGCATGACTTGGGACCTGTCAATAATTTTTAAATGATCAGGGACATTGATTGGCTTAAAAATGACGTAGTCTTGCATTTTTTAACATTGTTTTCACCATCATGCTTTGTGAGAGCTGGAGCTCATGGTGGAAATGCTTCACTTGCATGACTGTAATAGTTAGGAGATTCACTACTTCACTGATTGGCCCCACTGTCTAAAACAAACATGTGAACTAACTGGAGGGGTAACATCAGGATAAACCTTTCAATAGCAACACAAGATGCCTTCTGGGGACATCATTTAAGTACCACATTAAATGAAAAAATTCATATGATTAACATTTGGAAGAGAAAAATGTTCTATTCTGATAATTTGAAGATGAAAATGTAATGCAAAGCAATTTTAGGTTATTCTGACGCAATCAATACTTTTGTCTTTTGAATGAAGGGCTAGACAGCAGTCTGAACTTGTATGATTGGAATTAAATATTCCAGGACATTGCATGTGTAATACAGAATTCAGTGAATTAAATGGGAGCATTACAAGCCTGAAATAACTGAAAGCTGCAGTCATTTGTGAATCATATTAAAAAGCAAAGTAAGGAAATTCACTCTGTATTTACAGATCTTCAAAAAGACATTTTTGTTTTGTGGGTTCAGATGGAATCATGCCATCAAATCATCTTTCATTTATTTTCTAAAGTTTAAGTTACTCTTTTTGAAGGTTAAGTCTCTCTGTCACAAATGTGACAGAAACCTTTCGTGATACTTTGGTAGGTACATTGACCCACAAACCACAGCCCCTAAGTTTTTGTGCATTTCAAGATTGCCACTGTTGTCAGCCAGCTAAGATTTCATAATTCTGTAATGATACACAGATTGCTGTTTATATAATTTCAGACAACTTGTTTTTTTCTTAATGTCAATACATAAGCTTATATGCAGAAATCCAAAATTACTTAAAGCAAATTTTAAAAACCGAAAGTAAAGACTGACATATCCATCTGTCCATTTTCAGGGGAATTCCACACTTTGACAGTGGGAGGCACTCATTATGCATTTCCGCCATGGCCTGACGTAGGGAGTGAAGGACAAATTGTCCTCTCAAGAGCTTGGCAATGACCTGGAGAGTTTAATCACCCTAGCCATCTGGGTCAAAAACCAGCTCCAAGAGCACCATGCTTGCTAGCTCATCCCATGCCTGTCCTTCTCCAAGAGGACCTACTCTGGTCCAAGCACCAGCACAGCACGCTTATTCAACCCTCCTGTGCAACCCCCCAGTGAGCTGATGCAATTGTCTGTACAGGAGCAGGACAAGCAGCTGGCTTGTGCTTCTAATGTGGCTGAGCCAGACATCTGCGACTTACCTGTCCTTCCAGATCAGGAAACACCCCTCCCATTAGGCTTCTGGGGAGGAGTGACAGGAGTGGTTCACTCCAACCCCAGGCTGAATGGCTGCCTTACTCTTGTAGCTGGAATAAGAGTCCAGGGCTGCCAGAAGTATCACAAACTAATGGGTGCTACTGTGCCTCCACATCCTGGTGTTGTCCATTGAAGAACCACTCTGCATTTATGCCCTGGATGGATGCATGCTTGGAACTGGCTCAGCGAACCAGCACTCACTTAAACTCAGATTTAACACCAAGGGCATCCATTACTACCTTATTGATTCTCCCCAGACCCCACTAATATTCATATTCCCCTAGCTCCAGCAACACAATCCCTGCATCTCCTGGTGATTGGGATTGGGATTGAAGACCACCGCCACCAAGGCAGCCACATTTTCTCCAAACTTGACCTCCGGAGTACATATAAACTAGTTCAGATCAGAGAGGGATTCTAGGAGAAGACCACATTTGTCACGCCTTGCGGCCACTCTGAATACCAGGTGATGCTGTTCGAGTTAGCAAACAGTCTAACCATCTTCCAGTCATTCATGAATATTTTTGATATTGCATTAACCAGTTCAACTTTGTATATATTGTATGAATGATATGATTCTTTTTTCCCATTCTTTTATTGACCACATTCTCCATGTCCTCACAGTGCTGCAGTGTTTTCTTCACCATGGTTTATTTTGTAAACTCAAGAAATGTTCATTTCATACCACCACCATCACTTTCCTTGTCAATTTAGCATCCTCCATAAGCATCATCATTATCCCACTAAGGTCTCCTCCATGTGGAACTGGCCTCCATCTCTATGATAAAGCAACTTCAGCACTTTTTGGGGTTCAACTTTTCCTGGTCCTGTTTTTCAAAAGTTTCAATTTTACACTTGCGTACCACCCTGGGTCAAAGAACACCAAACAACACCCTTTCCTGGCAGTCTGAGGTTGATACCCCGGCAGCAGTTCCCCAGCTATTTTGCCCTAGGGTAATGGAGACTCTCCACTGGGATGTGGTGACCTAGGTCATGCGCGCACAAGAAGTCCAGCCTAGTCCTGCCAAGACACCTATGAGGAAGCTGTACATTTCCAAAGCATTCGCCCAGAGGCTCTTCATTTGGACCTAGTCTCGGTATTAGTGGGTCACTGTGGTAACCGTGCCAATGTGTTTTCTCCAGTGTTGATTCTAGTGACCCCAACTCCCATCTGACACTTTGTGGTGGCCTGCTCAACTTATTCTTGCAGTCAAACTCAACAATTCCCCACCTGCAGGGGAACTTTATCCTCTTCTGGTGCCCTGGCAGGTTTGGTCCCACCTGGCCCTCAGTTTATTCACTGGTCTCCCTGATTCCCAGGCATTGCCCACTTACCCAAAGTGGCCCACTTCATCTTGCTGTACAAATTGCCCTTGGTTCCTGAAATGGTGGAATTCATCTTGCAGCACATCATGACACTCCACAGGTTCCCATCAAATCATCTCAGATTGGGGCCCTCAATTCATCTTACACTTCTGGTGCACCTTTTACACCCTTTTGAGAACCATTGTCAGTTTTTCTTCTAGTTTCCATCCCCAGTCTAACAGTCCGCTGGTCATACAGTTCCTCTGCTGCTTCGCAACATCCGGCCCATGGACCTAGAGTCAATTCATGCGGGGGGCAGAACTTGCCCATAAGACCCACTAGTCCTCAGCCACCAGTATGTCTCCCTTCGAGTGCATCTATCGTTTCTCACTCTCCTTATTCAGTGCAGGAGAACCTGCATTATACATGGCCTCTGCCTGAGCTGCGGGACAACAGGAGGAGGAATATTAATTAAAAATTCACACAATAATGAGACGGTTCCAGCCAATTCCCTTTGTTGCATAGAAAGAGCCTCTGATAGGATGTGACAGGCTAAAAAGTGATGAATGTGGAGAATTGTGTACTTTTCAATCCATATGTAAACAGGAAAGGTCTTAAACTGACAGTGCATAACATTTCTGGCAGTAGATAAGACAAACTTTGGGTAAATCTGCAATGGTACATCAAAAATGAGCACATGCTAAACCTTCCCAGCACATACGATGTGGCACAATTAGATTTAATCTGCTGTTACGGGGAAAAAAAAACAATTTGTATGCTCACACATTACTTTAACTTCTCCAGCATTTAAGGACACAAGTCCTCCTGTTTTTCCAACACCCACCATACACCCATTGACCGTTCCTACTTAGGAAGAACAAATCCATCCTTTTCTTATAAATTTATTAGGGCCCGTTATTCCAGTCAATCCACAGCTCAGCGTTTTCTGGTGACAGACTGTCTGCTCCCTCTCTTTCACCAGACTAATTCTTCCCAATGCGTGGTGTTATGGTGGTGTGACTGTTCTCCTTTAACCTCCAGTCCACTGCCTTTTTCAAGTTTCAAAAAAGCCATTATTATTATAAATAATAAATATATTATTATTATTTATTATTATAAAAAGCCAGCATTGATTGGTGGTTCAGGATATTTCCTCCCACCATGGCTTTGAAGCCTCATTTGTCCTATCACAATGTGATAGCAGTCATTTCTTTCCACCGATTCCCCCATTTATCACGGTGAATAGCTCCGCTAAAAAAAAATTAAACAGATTCTCTCCTTCATTTAACGAAACACGATTAATCACAAATATGTAAAGCAATTACTCATCTTGAGGAACGCCTAGAAAATGCTGTTCCTGATTTTGACGTAGGTGAAAGTTTACTTGGATTTTCAGTGCTTTTTCCATGCTGTCAATGAATGGTGCAAAACCTTACTTCAGTAAGACATACTATAATCCCAAATCTTGTCAGCCCTTACCATTTCATTTATTCTTGTCAGATAGATTATCATACTTACTTTTCCCTCACACATCAGCAATATTAAGGTTTTGAAAAGAAATATTATATAGTTGGTTATTTGAACATTTATAATAAACTGGCATTGTCATCACCAATAAATTTAGTCATGGAAAAAATTCTTTGTGTTGATGATATTAAAATATGATTAAGAAATACAGTATTTTAGCAAGTTTCTTTCACTCCTCTCCGTAAAATGAACTGGCCTATGGGGTGTCAGCCAACTTCAGGCAGAGTGGACAGTAAGAAATCAGTGTTTTTCTTAAAAGTCCATTAACAATAAAAAGATGAGACTAGAGTTTACTTTCATGCTGATTAAAAATTCAAATTGATCGTTTCGTCAGTGTGTCTCAAGAAAGATATCCATTTACAATTTTAAAGGCAAACCAGTAACTTCAGTTTTTTCTTTTTCTGTTTTTTTTTTTGTGTGTGATGGTAAACCTTTGATAATTTATAATTTCTAAATCATATTAGCAAAGTAATGCGCTATTTTTAATTAAACAATGTGTATTTAGCATAGAACAGGATACGGCTGGCCCAGGTAAACAAGATGGAAGCTCCTAAGTGACTGCTGATTTAAGCATAAGGCCTTCTGGTAACATGCAGCACGTCTCTAGCATATGTGAAAAATATCTGCCATCAATGGAGGCACGTTTCTTTGGTCAGATAAGGACTCATCTGTCTGGCTCCATTTGCAGTCATTTTCCACCACGAGACAGATGCTAGTAGCTAGCCAGCGCTTCTCCTCAGGTCCTCCGAGTTCCTGGTTTCCAGTGCTCCAGCAGGTACAAATGAGCCATAGAGAGTCCTGATGCCTGGACATAAGGGCTACAGAATGGGGTGTCTTGTACTTCCAAAGAGGAAAGGACTGTGCTGGAAAACTGCAAACACTTCTCTGTGTTGGCTGTAAAATAGGGTGGCGCACAAACTCTAGGATGGTCTTGATTTTTGAATTTGAACTAATGTTTAAAAATGGTACAGTAAAAACAGGTCATCGTATCTACAAAAAAATGTAAACCTTAGTTTTGTCAAAGACTGCCTTATCCGAAATATTTTATGCTTTTTTGAACTCATTTAAGAATACTGGACAGGACATATTTCCGAGAAATTCCACGACAACGCTGAGGGCAGGCTACCTGTACTTTAGAGCTTTTATTCTGGAGAAGAAAGGTGCAGACTGATTGGATGACTAGTGATTGTAACAGAAAGTGTAACAGACAGAAAGGCCCTTGTGAAGCAATAACTAACAGTAGATAGATAGAAACTTTATTGATCCCAAAGGAAATTACAGATCAGCAGATGAGCTACAAGCTATACTTGTCCTGCTCATGATTCACTTTTGTTTTTCATCCAAGATGGCTGGAGCCACTTTCTTAGGTGTGATGATTCAGAGGTGGGGAGACGATCCCCAGTCAGGCAGAAAATCAGATCAAATGGGTTCTGTCACAGAACTGATTGGAATAATAATGCATCATACACAACCTCCTTATGTTTGCTGTAAGACTTTCCTTGTAAAAAGCATCTACTCACTTCCAATCTGGTTTCTACAAGGTACTGCTTAGGGGCCATTCCAGTCTTGTTCTATATGTAGCCTATGTTGTAATCTTTATGTCTTTGAAACTCCAGCTAGATTTACGAGGATTAGCTGAATAGAGAACCTTTATTTGCCTATTCTGAGGGCTTACAGCAATCAAAAAAATCACATTACAGAATAGGTGTAGAATATTGAGAAACGTGGACTACCTGAAATCCTACAACTCTGCAACTCTAGGTCCCATTTGGAGAAATCACCAAAGAATGAATGAATCGATGAGACAAATCTTCATTGTAAATCATTGATCCTATAAGAACAATTTACAAACAGGGGCATTTACCTAATAGCATAATGCAACATTTAACTGGCCGTTTCTGGCACTGTTGAATCCTGCTTTGAAGAAAGGTCAAAACATTTACTGTTTATCAAGCTTTGCCACACATGGTAGATGATCATAGAAAGAAATACCATTGTTTCTCAGCTTGGTATGGATAGTTATGGCTCAGTGAAAATAAGGAATAGAACAGCTTACTCTATATTTGGTAAAAAGCAATCTACATAAAATAATTACTATAGGACTTATATTGATTATTTTAGTTGCTGTGCAGAAATCCAAATAAGGTGAACTTCTGTTTCTTGTACCATGTCAATATAGGATCTCTGAATAGCCGCTGACATAAGCAGCATTTGAATGCATACAGTCCATGGCAACAATAATTCAAGCCCATGCCCAATGTATTCCTATAGCACATTTTATTTTGTGGAATGAGCACATGGCCCATGCAATAATACCACAGTATGAGTCGCATTTTATGCTGGTGCTGTTGATGGCAATGCTGCATGCACTCAGTTTCATATTTTACCTCACAGGGAACAAAAGCTTTCAGCCCAGCACCTGAGCAGAAATTGGCCAGGGAATCATTCTGAATACATAATTCGACATTCTATGACATTTAGTTATGTTATCAGGGGGCAGCAGGAGCTGTGAACGTTTTGTTCGTGAGAATCCCAATGAATGCATGAAGGCTTCTGGCCCACTAGCTTGCGTCTGATATTCATCCATCAATGTCCAGGCGAGCAAATGGGCATTTCCCCGATACGTCTTCAGTGTGGCCTTCATTGAAGCTGCATACAGTATGTCCTCTTACCTTTGAAAGCCAACTATTTCACCAATAAACATGTCTGCTTCTTATGACCTTTTCTGGATTTTTAGAATGTGGGACTTCACAAAACGTTGTGATTAACAGGAGTCAAGCAAAGGGGAAAAGTCTGAAAAATGCATAATCTGTAGAACTGTATTTAAATAGTTATACTGAATCGATGTTAAAACTATAGTATGCATTTTATTAACAATACCTGAACACCTGTTTGATCGCACAAATATCTATTAAGCTAATCATGTGCAGCAGCTAAATACATAAATTATGCATTCATAGGTCAAGACCTTCAATTAATGTTCAGATCAATCATCAGAATGGGGAAAAATGTTATGTAAATGACTGACTGGGGTATGGTTGTTGGTGCCAGATGTGGTGAAGTGAGTTTTTCAGAACCTGCTGATCTACTGAGGTTTTCACACTTTACAGTCTTTAGGCTTCACAAGAGGGCGACACCAAAAAACAGAATATCCCGTGGGCAGCAGTATGGTGGGTAGGAAGGCCATGTTGATGAGAGAAGTTAGAGGAGAACAGACAGACTGGTTTGAACTGACAGGAAGACTGCAGTCACTCAAATAACCACTCTTTACCACAGTGCTGAAAAGCATCCATGAATCCATGTCAACAGTTCAGGCTACTGGTGGGGTAATGATGTGGAGAATGTCTTTTTGGCACACACTGGGCCCCCCAATAGCAGTCGAGCATCATTTAAATGCTACAGCCTATGTCAGCATTGTTGCTGGCCATGTGCATCTTTATGACTATAATTTACCCATCTTCTAATGGCTATTTCTAGCAGAATAATGCAGCACATCACAAAGCACAAGTCATCTCACTCCAGTTCCAGAACCATGACAATGAGGCCATTGACCTTTGATGGCCTCCCCAGTCACCAGACCTGAATCCAACAGAGCACCTTTTTGATGTAGTGGAACAGGTGATTCGCAGTACGAACGCACAGCTGACAAATCTGCAACGATTACATGGTGCAATCATGTCAACATGCACCAGAATCTCCAAGGATTGTGTCCAACACCTTGTTCAGCAAATGCCATGAGAAACTCAGGCTGTTCTGAGAGCATAGAGGAGGGGGGGGGGGTTCTACCCAGTTTTAGAATGGTGTTCTTAATGAAGGAGCTGCTGAGGTTATATGAGCTTTACATGAAAAGAATAATGGAAGTTATAACGAGCACAGATTTTACCAGGAATCAAAATACACCCAGTCAACACCTAACCTGTTTTTCTATAACCGACTCCCAGACTGTTTCTAACAAAAATCTGATCTCTTGTATCATCATCTACAGTGGTAACTGTTGCCCTAGCTTACTTCTCATCAGTTTATCAAGATTTATTTTAGAAATTAGAATTTTTTTTTTTTATTTTGTAGTGGCTAACCTTAGCCACTACAAAACAAACATTTGCAATACCCTTGCAAATTCCATTAACTGCTTAAACCTAATAGATACCTCATTGAGAATACCTAGAGTTTATGAAATACTACAGTATGTGTAAAATCTATCCAGCCATCTTCTAACAGCTAAGCAACAGAAGCATCCAATTGAAACGCTACAGAGAAAGACCACATGCCTGGAATTCCATGTTATTAAGGTAGCTTAAATGAAGGTACTCATGTATAAATGGTTTAACAAAATAGATTTCCTCATGACTAACCTTCCTAAGTGGGTCTCAGGCCAGCCTGACTTTAGCTAAATTACAATGTGGCCCTGAGGTTCCAGGAAAGCAAACACAGCTCTGACATATCACACAAAATCTTGTGAATCACATGCAACTGTAGAATCCACAAACATTAAGCAAATAAATAAATTGCCTTCTAATAGTAAATATTGAATAAAAGGGGAAGACAGATTGAAGCAAATTACATCATATTTAATCACTGTTAATGTTCAGTTTATGGATGCTAATTTGTCATCTATTTTTATGCACTTTACTCTGTTCATGAACCAGCAGACTGACTGATATTTAGTAACTGTTAATTTCATTTCTATGCCTTTTTGCCATGATAATGATCTTATGAAAAGTATTTCATGGAGTAATACAAAAGTGATGCGTAGGATCAAAAAAACGACAAAGAAAATTTGTCACAATTAAAGGTTTCTTCTATTGTGATCATTTTTGGTTGAGGTTTAATTGAAACTCCTCTACTTACATCATTATACTGAGATATTATGGACCAGACTCCTGCACTGATTTAATAATGCAATTGTATGTAATTGTAATGATATCTCAATTACATTAACCTTTACAATGGAAACACCACCCAAAAAGAGTAGGAAAACCGGAACTGGCCAAGCCTAAATAGAACAACACTTTTGACAGATGCCATGCTTGGTGCGCTTGGTCACCATTGCAGACTGGTGTAAATAACACTGCAGGCTTCCAAAAGAAATGGAAGATGAGCCAGGACTCACTGTGACTGGACTGGCAACCCGGTCAAATTTAATCAGAGCCATATTTATCACAGACTGCTATCAACTGCTGTGAAAAACAATGACAGGAACAAAAGTCAGGGAGACATGTAAACAAGAGAACAGATCAACAGGGAATGCTCCTAGATTCCCAGTAGACAGGCTATTGCACCTATTTTTATCTGTTTATATCTGTAGACAGCATAACAAACTATGACACACTGTGTAGACACTCCTTGACAGGCTGTAACGTTTCCCATGAATACTACACAAAGCACCATTGTTATGGAAATCCCAGCAGAACAGCGCAGTGCCAGGTCAACCCTTGCATTTGCAGTCAAGTCAGACCGAGCCTGAAGTTTACATGCATCAGTCAGTTTCCTTTCTCCAACATATCAGATGATGTTTCTTTCGGTCTGAACTGAGATTCATGTTCTTTATCAAGCCCCCCCCGAATCATTCCTCAATAATGACCAAATCACCCGATTTGCTCTGAGATGAATGTAAATCTATTGACGTCAGCTATAAAATCAGCTGCAATGTGCCAGGAACCGGAGGAAAAGCAGCAGTTAAGATACAAGTGTAAAGATATAAGCACAAAGGTGCAGCCTGTAAAAATTTCACCTGGGGGATGTCAACAGAACCATGTGATCCAGGGGTAGGAGGAGGCATTGAGGACTTGCAGACAGGTCTAATAAAACGAGAAAAAGGAACAGAAAACAAAGGGCAGCTGTTTCCATGTCAGCACAAAGAAAATCCACAACTAACTGAAGAAATGCTGGATGTATTTCAGAGACGCTCACATTTAGCAAACACTGCATGGCAAGCAATCTGCAATGCAAAGGACCGCGGCCTGCATTGACTGAATGAAACCACAGGAACATATTTAGATCCAGTCTGCCACTGATGGGCTCTGCATTGGATGTTGTGTAACTGACATTGTGATTAGCTATTTTAAATAATGTCACACGGCATGAGTAGAGATATTACGTTTCTGCCTTGCTATATATATAGCCTTTGGCCAAAGTATCTGCTGAATAGATGCAAATGTAGACAAAAACTCTGTCTGTATGACTAGACGCATTTGGTACCTAAATTTTAAGACTCCCTACTTGAAATGCTTAAATGGCAAATCATTGTACTTGGAACTATTTTACTCAATCACACAGTTACAATGTTTTTTAATGTTGTTATTTGGCTCCCTCCTTTGTTGTTTACAATGAATACATCAGTGGATTGTTCATGTCAGACAGATTGTTTTTTTTTTGCATATAAATTTAAGTGCATGTTAGATAGCATTCCATTTAGATGGAATAATTAATCAAATCCATTTTTTCATTCACTTATCCTGATCTGGGTCACGGGGGGGCTGAAATCTACCCAAGGCAGAATAGGGTACGAGGTTGGGGTACACCTTGGCTGGAATACCAGACCAAAGCAGGGCACAGTCACAGTCAATGGACAATTTTGACACAGCAGTTACCCTAACTGCTTGTCTTTTCACAGCAGGATTAAACCAGAGTACCTGGAGAAAACCCACATAAAAGGAGACGTGAAAAACTCCAGACACACAGAGCAGAGGTAAGATTCAAACCCCCAACTGTGGAGGTGTAAGGTAACAATGCTACCCACTGAGCAACCATGCCACTCTAAATTAAACGCAGCAAGGAGAAAATCCTAAAGAGGAGAATACAGAAGGGTGTGCATATTTTAAGGAATCCTGCCAATATGTCAATCAACCAGAAAATGTCAGGGGATTTTTTTGTGGCTCATGGGGTAGTACTTTCAGCTCACATTTCCTAGGTGATGGGTTCAAATCCCACCTCCACTCTCTGTGTTAGTCTACATGTTCTTTCTGTGTCACATAGGATTGCTCCCACAGTCCAAAGACACACAATTAGGCTTATTTGCATCTCTAAATTACTCATGGTATGTGACATCCCAATTTGGGTGCTCTGTGGGATGGGCCCGAACAAACCTCAACAGTTATATGTTTGGAACACACCTTACTACACTTTCAAAAATAAAGGCAAAACATCCAAATGATTGATCCTGTTGTTTTTAGATGCCATTCAATATTACTTGTGCCACACCATTTACAAATCTAACTGAATCAATTTGCATAGAGATGCTGCAAAACGAGTCATTAAAAAGAGTGATTAATGTCATTATCAACTAGGTTCAAAGCCTTCTGTGAACAGCATGCCACAGTAAGCTGTATCCCTGCTCTTGAGGCTTTTTTCATTAAGTCTCCATTGTTATGAGATTTCCGTCCTTACAAAATACAGTAATTATGAAACAATTTGCAATATTTACTGACTCCAAATATATGTGTACTGTTTAGAAGAAAAATCTGAAATGGAGTTCTCGTTTTAAATATATTTAATATTGATAAAAGCAGCCATCCTTAGCAATAAATTGCTGAAATGAAGGGTATTCTCACACATAGATATATAACAATAAGAAGATATATATTTTTTGTTAACAACACAAAGATGAGGATTATTTTTAAATTTGGGTTTGTGTTAGGAATGTTCTGATCCGATATTTGTGACTATCATTCTGATACTAATCAAGAATAATAGATCGGATATCAGAAAAAAATTCAGTTATAATCCGATGCAATACATGGGCAAGCCTCACTTCACGTTGCCAAACTGACATTTTGTTTTGCGATTGTTCCTTTAATTGATTACAGTATTTATTTCACAGTTTGAGCATTTTTAGATGAACATATTACATATGGCTGACAAATGGCTTAAACGTTCTTTAAGCGGAAATAAAAAAAACTATCGGATCAGCATCGGTATCGGCTGATATTTAAGGCTTCGGTATTGGTGTCGGGGATGAAAAAGTGGTATTGATCCATTCTTAGTTTCTTTATAGGTTGGAAGGTGATTATGTAAACATGACTTAAAGGACTTTGCATAACTTGTGTCCTGATACTCGCTGTTCCTCTTCCTCCGGTTTGTCTTATGTTACGACGTGTCTTATATGGTTCCCCTCACTAGACAAATGGTATCAACCTACTTCTCTACAACCTCATCCATGCCCTCAGTGAAAGGGGATGAAGATAGAGCTGAAGAATGCAGGTACTACTGAGGTAGACAAATGGGGTAGGGTTTTATTGTTTAACATGAGCCTGGAAAAGGCAGTCATTGGCCCTCGGTGATTGAACCAGGGGTCCTGTGAGAATGACATAGCGATGAAAAACATTAAAAACACATCTGAGAAGAAAAGGTCAGGTTAAATGGCAAATCAATATACAGTAAGAGTCATCAACTGGTTAATGTGACCCTGAAAGATTGTGCCACATCTAAGCATGTCATTCAGATCACCTTAATCAGCAAAAACTGCCACTGTAATCTCTATCTAGAAAGAAGACAGAGGTTTGCTTAGCAGCTCAGATTGTTCTTGCTAGACTGCAGCACGGGTTCGCTGGAAGGAATATGCAGAAAATCACCCCTGTGTGGCACCTGAGTATACTGAGTATATAATGATGCACAATCTGTAGACATTGTAACATACTGAAAACTACTTATCTTTTTAGTAAACCACAGAAACAATACAAAAACAATATAGAAGTTTCACAGAGCTCCGTTAATTCGTTTGCAAAACGACACCGCAGAATTGTATGCATAGATCCATACCCTGTAAGATCTGAGATCGTTGGATTGGTTTCTCTAAAATGACTGAGAAATTTCCATTTTCAGCCAAAATTAAATATTGACACAAACAATATTTACATTAAAACAGTAGAAAAGGAAGGCAGCCCCGATCCATCAAACGTGAATTTCAATTATGTGTTCAGCATGCTGCTATGCAGTTTTAGTGTAGTTTCGAGTTAAAAAGAATGGCAGGGAGGTAGCTCTGTAGGGCTTAATTAAAGCCAGCTTAATCTTACTGTTTTCACGATGGATTTTTGCTACTGGGTTGCTGTTTCACCTGGTGCGAGAAAACTCACCCATGGTCTCCACCCAGGAGTGAGATTAAGGCTTTTCTAAACCACTGGAACCTTTCACAGTTTACAAAAATCAAACTGTAAGCATGATGTCAAATGAGTATCAAATATAAATAAACTATAAAAACAAAAATCAGCACATATTTCATTTGACTTTAGAAATGACACACTGAATACAGTGGAAAATTGTACAAATACTGCCAGAGTCTGTTCTACGCAGACAGTTCAAATTCATTAAGCATATCATAACGAGTGTGGAATATTGAGGTGTAAGGGCTTGAGCAGCAACATGATGAGAAAACTCAATTCGCTGGCTGAACATAATAATTATCATGATAATGACATAAGCATGTAGGTAATAATTACAGAATTAAAACAAGTCCACAAACATCGATGAAAACTGACCCAGCAGACAAATTCTCATTTTATACCTAAATTCTTTCCAGCAAGGTGGAAAAAAAACACCATTATGAAGTAACCCACAGTGCTAACCTGTTCCCATTAGATCCACATTAATTTACTTATTTGCAATATTTACTGGCTCAATGACTGGTTTTAAATTTGATTTAAAATTACAGCTTTTCTAAAAATATGGTTTAACATGACTGAAATGCAGCAAGAAAAACACCCTCTGTACTCCAGCAGGGAGACATGGTGACTCAGTGGTTAACGCTGGTGCTCTACGCCTGCAGTGTTGGGGGTTCAAATTCCCCCTCTGCCCTGCGTGTGTAGAGTTTGCATGTTCTCTCCGGGCTGAGTGAGTTCCCCCACACACTCCAAAAATATATGATGCAAGCTAATAGCCCTGTCAGCACCTCTTTCTCAGTATTCATCACCTTGTGCCCTAAGCTCCCAGGAAAAGGCTCTGCATCCACCTGCAGCCCTGAATATGATAAGCAGCTTGGAAGGTGGATGTTCCTTAACCTAGCAAAGGAGATGCATCTCCTCATACTTTACAGGAAAGCCGATGTATCCTCGGTTTTCAATGGATGAAGAACCACAGTCAGGTTAAAAAAGGATGCTTAAGGATGAGACTCAATGGTCAGGCATAAATGAAATGTGTCACCACTGCTTCTCCCACTGAAATAACTTTACAATTTAAAAATTTAACTGAATGTACATAATCTAGTGAATCAGAGTGCACAGTTTATTGCTGAAGTTACACAGGAGTAGTAAGTTTTTAGTGGGAGATTCCATCTGATACAAAGTAGGGATGAGAAGGGAAGGTGCAGGACAAAAGGAAACCCAGCCAGGGCTTCAGGCGATCAACTTATTCGGCTCCACCACAGGACTGCCTGACCACAAGCGGCCCATTATCCAAAACAGCATTAACTGGCCAACCCCATCTCCCAGAGTCTCACCCAGAGTCCTTAAATACCCTGGCCCCCGAATAGCGGAAGGATGTTGAAGCAGCTGTGATGTCTCAGATGATTGGCTGTCGCATGATCGGTCTGCAAACTTTATTATATGTAACACATATGTGTATATGTAAATGTGAAAGATGTTATTCGTGACTGGCTGCGATTCATCAAACCTTGGTTCCAATTCAACCTTCCTATTTCGAAGACATACTGTTAGTTACCCATGGGATCAACTAAATACCATTGTCTTCCAGCTGAATTCCAATTTGGAGCCAATCAGGGAGAAAATGAAATTCTCACTCGACTGTTTTATTTATTCCCAGGAATATACATTCTTCATTTTTTATTCATATCTCCTAGCAAAAACCAGATACCATGTACATTTTTAAAAGTATAACGAATTATGCTCCAAATTTAGTATAAAGAAAAGAAAACCTTAAAATCTTTGTCAGTCCAGGCATCAAACTGCTATGTTCCCTGATTTACGTGCTTTATCTATGGGGCTATGTAGATTTATACATTACTTACATAAAGGAAGGAACAAGAATTTTTGAAGGACATTGCAGTATTTCAAACTTTAAAACCGATATCCAAGAAAATAGCTCTCTGCAATGAGGCTTGTGTTATTTTCATATTTCAACTCCTTACATTCCAGTCCACTATTAATCATATATAAACGAACCTGTTAAGGCTAAAAAGAAGCATTACGATGCATTTATTGCAGTAATTGGCATGTATATTATAATAAAGCCGAAGATGCAAAGAGTTCCATTGCAAACAGTTTCAGTATCAATTTGATTACCTTTGATTACCACAGATCACTGAAATCTGAGCCCCTTAAAGGTACATCACCCATCCATACCCCTACAAACGAAAGTGAAAGCCATGAACCAGGTGATTCACTTAAAGCAAGTTTCTCTCTCAACATATTTGAATTGGCAGACTAGCTCATGATGTGATTTTATTTAGTGGCAGGAGGACACGTCGGTGACATTTGCGACATGTAGTCATGTTGCACGTCATCCATTACAGAAGAAATTTAAATAATCATTTGTATACATATAATCATCATTTAAAAGGTGTAAAATATAACTGCAATTTGAGTTTCCATATTGCTCACATAGGCAACCCAGCAGAAACTCCAAATCAGAAGTATAAAATATTAGAAACTTGGAAATGAGAGTAATCTGTACAGAACCAAAACACTGTTTATGTGAAGAGACAATGTTATACAATGGAAGAGCAACCACTGTTTATGTTGCTAGGCCTCGACAGACAGATTGGGGGCATGCCCTGTTGATTCCTGTGACATGTACAGCAGACTAGCAATGCATGACTGAAAATAACAGTGATCATAACACACAGAAAAACATGCCCGAGTTCTGATGGCATATGATTTTTCTCTGATAAGGTCAGGGTTGAACTTTTATTTTGCTACCTAATAAACACAAAATAACTGTGACCCTGACTAGGATAAGTGGTTAGAGGCTGGATGGATTTAGTCAAAATAGTCCCTATAAAAGCAGAGTATTGATGAAAAAATACTACATGCAATGCTGACGCTACAGTATTATTGGGAGACTCTCTAAAATGAGATTTTAATACACTGTAGAAATAAAGGAAGCAAAAGGACAACAAGCTAGTTTTGCCTTAAATGTTTTACACACTGGGATTTACCACAATTAAAGGGTGAGATTTCATGACTCTTCCATGGTCCTTTACCAGGGTAACTGTTTGAAGGAGTACATATAATTGGCCTCTGGAGATCAGTACCTGAATCATGCATTACATGATAACCAGCTTCTTCTTTTAGCGTGTGAGGTTCTCAGGGGTTTTCATTGGTAACGTTTTGGCATTTCAACTGTCTGAGTTGCTTCTGCCCACAGCTCTGCATAGCCCATTTCAGGATGAATCAGCAGAAAGGTCATTAAGTAGGGGAGGCCATCATTTTATGTTCTTTATCATTAAGTACCAGTGACTGCCAGAGCTGATTAAAAGAGTCACCACATTTGTTAAGTTGCTCTTATCCTGGTGTTGGCTTTTTGTGCTTCCTGCGCGAGTGCAATCCTTCACGCTGTCATACTTCTATTCTGCTGGCCGGTACAACTGATCAAATATGCTTAAATGTATAATTGCGTATTGTGTTTCGACTGCAATCTCTGGGAGCCAGTGGCAGAACATGGTGAACGGTATGCATTCACTCCTCATTCATGTTCAGCCACTATGATGAGGTAAGATTAATAATCAAGATTTTTAGACACAGATATGGCTTGTTGCCGTTCATAAACCATGTGCATGAATGTAAAAGGCAGTCACAGCCCTGGAATAGTATCAGACATATATTCGCCTTTATGGAAAAACCTTACCGCTGTCCCATGGTAGATGCACTCAGATTCACTGGACAATAATATAATATAATAGATAAGGCAGTGTGATAGTAGATATTGCTGTACAATGAGAGACACTTTGCCTCCTACAAATATAAACAATTTGATAGCATATATTCATTACGCTTACTGAAATGCAGGGCTATCAGATGCAAATATTACTTTGGACTTTTCATAGTCAAAGAATTTTTTTTTCATCACAACAGTTTACATGGGATGTTTCTCTTTCAAGCACCCCCCCGTTCCACACTTTCACTCCTCGTTGCCACTAGTACGGCTAATTTAAGCGAAATATAAGCGAACAGGTACATTTTGTGGTTAATCAGAAAAGAAATGAGTTACTGTTACTTACCTTCCTCCACCATTCAAACTGACGGTGACCTTGACACTTTTTAAGTGCTGTCATACCAGCTGATGAGTATGACACTGTAATGGATATGCAGACTGGATCCAAGTGCAGAGCAGGCTTCCTTAATCGTGGTCAAGACAGGCAGGATCAAAGCCAGGACAGACAAGGTTCCCAAAAACCTGAGGGATATACAAAATGTAGTCAAGGTCACATGCAAATAATCAAAATCCAGAACAAGGCAATCAGCACAACAAACAAATTCAGGGCTAAAGGAGAACTAGATGGGATCATACACAGGCAAACCATGAATGACTAGAACCATCAGTAAGGTGTTGGGTTTTTTTTTTTTTTTTTAAACTAAAAAGTAATTTAAAGGATTAATTACTTGCACACAGCTAGTATCAATATAAAGGGGATGACAAATGAGGGTAAGCTGGACGTGGTTGGCTTGGCATGGGTGTGACAGATACATGTTATTTGAACATTTTCTTTTGACCCAATAACCCAGTTGTCAAATTGAATTAATATTGTTACTTTCCACATAAAGAAAATTTTGACTATGCAGATGTATATATGAGCTTAGGTAATGAATCAGGATTTTAAACCTTCTGTTATGAATCGTTTACTTTCTGTGGATGTGCAGTTACAAACTCTTACATTAGCCATAATCTGCCCAATGAATAACAACGTGAAAACAAGGAAATGACTCGTGTTCTGCATGTGGCCAATCATTTGTTATGCAAATAGCAAAATTTATAGCTATTGGGAGACTTTTCAGACCAGGAGCATCTCCCAACCCGGCCACGGCACTGACAGAACTCTCATCCAAAATGTTACTCCTTAGCTTTCGATGATCAGTTTGGGCGTCATTTATGGAAAGCAAAATACCTTGTACTCTAATTGTAGCACATCTCTGGGCAACTTCCGAATCAGATCATGTGTAGCTCATAAAAATATTTTATTCCATCCACTTCATTTAAAGTGTAGCACGTTTCACTATGTTATTGATATGTACTAGTATGAGAGCACTGACCATTTCTGCTTAAACCGGTGTTCTTTAAATAAATGTCCAGAAGCCACCTACCATTATACATACCAGCAGAGCCCAATGCAGCCTCATCTGTGAGCTGCTTGACTGGCCATTACAACCCCTAAATGGCCCTGCTTTTCCTAACTGCAGCTCGTTGTCCAGTATCCTATTTAGCATTCAACAAGACGACCCATCCTTGTGTGGCAGAGCTTGGGAATCCTCAATTGATTCGTTTTTCCCGTGAATAAAACAAAAATGGAATGTGTAAATCACAGAATGAATTTATTCAAAAGGTGTTGATGGAAAACAAACTGCAGCCCCACTTGGCCTGCATTAAGATTCTCACACATCTCAGCATGAATCCTCAGTGAATGTACCAATCAGTTTTTGCCACATGGTAAACGCTTTCTTTGTGTATGAGTGTGGATGCGATTTGTGATTTTGACTACTAGCCCAGTGCCAGACTGGGACTGTGTGAGGCACATTTGGCATGATGGGTTGCATGGAGGGCTCCTTTAGATTATCACTCCTCCCTTTGCTATCAAGAAAGTCTACAAGCTTTAAAAGAAGGAAGGAAGTCACAACACATGAGAGACAAAGTAGCATGAACACATTGGCAAAATCCCGTGATTACATATGAGATTAAAAATACTTTATAAACATAACCCAGTAACTCAAAATTGCCATTTTTGGCACTAAGTTGACAACTTGGCCATCAAACTTTTGTCTGGATAAAAAGGGTGCATTTTATGAGAATCTCCAGTAAACATTCTGGAATAGACAAACAATATCACAAAAAGAATCAGATATAATAAAGGACAGAATTTAAAACAACACTATGAAAAGGAACCAGTTGGCAAACAGGAGTTTTGTGGCTTCCGCATATCAAATGTTCCACAGCAATTAAACTTTTATGTGTACTTTACTTTTTTGGGATTGTTTCATGCATTCTGAGTTCACTTTAACACTCCCTTAAGATACCCTGTTATGCAAGTTGCACATAATTTGAGAGTTGCTTTAAAAGGCTCACGACTGTAGTTGGAGATTAAAATGATGAACAGGCCTTAAAGCAGCTTTCAACTTTAGGTGACTGATTCATCATGAAAACACACAAGGGTCTGGAGAGATTTTCAACACTGCAGGCTCCTCCCCGACAGTAAACTACCAAGCACAACTGTGGCATATCATTTTGAACCTTAGGATGACAGCACATTCTGGAAGCAATTTGTGTGTAAGAGCATCACTGTGTGGGGTGAAAAACAAATGCGCCCAGGCTAGAAATACATGCGTATGTTAAATTTTATGGCCTTAATGTATATCGGCCCTATTTGAACTGTATGTTACAAGCGCTGTTTGCTCCAGCATCGCACAGGAAGAGAGAAAGCCAGTAAAACAAAAGAAACAGTGGTGTTGGAAGGTCTCAGATTGGTCAAAAGAAAAGCTACATTTCCAGGTTGGCCACTTATGTATGTCATTGTGGTCAGCCATTGTGGCTATTTCAAAAATGGCTGGTTACATCCAGAAGCAGCCACAATGGCCAGCAGGGAACCAAAGGGCCTTGTGCTTCAGTAAAGCAGGATGCTGATGAGAGAAGAGAAGATGGAGCAAACAGACGGGCAGGCAGTGAGTCATAAAAACAATATAATTGAATTTGTATCTTCCAATAGAATGACTATAAGTATATTTGTGATGTGTGCCGGCCATGTAAGGAGCAGATGGCGACTCAAGGACCAATCACACTTATCCAACACCCAAGAATCACTTCTTCTTGGATGCCACCATAGCTAAACAGAATGTGCGAGTGGTCCAAACTGATGTACTGCTCCATTTCAGCTTAATTCATCCTGCTTTAGTGGAACCAGTTAATTGACCTCTGAACTGATGCATTGTGGGATATGGAGAGGCTTTGGATGGGTGCCCAGTTTTGGATATAATGACATGTCCAAAAATCAATTGAACAATGCACTGCAAATAAGACTTTCCAGCAAAAGAACCTATTCTGCAAGAATGGCTTTTACTAACTTTGTCTCGTTTTGGAATCCTTTCCCTGCAAACTCTTTAATCAATAGTTTTGTACAATATTAGACCACTAAGGAAAAATTCATTGTACTTTCTGACAAACCAGCCACCTCTTTAGTTACTATATACGGGTTGTTTGCCACTGTGGTTTTTTTTTTTTTTTTTGGGTGAACAAAGTAAACATCACCCTTTGACAGAAGCATTGTTATTAAAATCGACTGTGATTTAGTTAGCACAACCAGCAGGGTGACGATGGACATTTCTCCTCTAAGCTAGTTTTTCTGCTGGAATACTCTTCCAGAGATGTCAGGCTACTGTGACAATGGCTTCGTTGTATGCTCACCTTATTAAGTAACCTGTGATGAAAAAAAAAGATAAATCCCACTAGCAGTGCCTTATACTTGACTCCAAAGAGGGTAAAGAAATTGGGTCAGGTCAGAGCAATAATGACAGAATAATTTATATGCATAATCACTCCTGCAGCAGGAAAAAAAAAAATAAAAAACCAAAATACAGCCCCCTATCTTTTACTCACACATAACATGAACCAATATTAAGAAGTCACATTAGGTATAAAAAGACAAATTAGTCCTTTTCCATACTATTCTTGAGAAGACAAGGCTTTTATAATAGTTTTATCCATCCACCCATCAATTCATCCTTCCTTCCTTTCTTCCATCCGTCCATCTTCTAACTGCTTGTTCTGTCATGGACAGGCCTATCCCAGGCAGCATAGGGCTCAAGACTGGGTTACACCCTGGACAAGATGCCAGTCCATTTCAATTCTATGTTATTATCTCTATTTATATAGTTTTTGTTTTTAATTTCTTATTTTTTACGTGATCATGACTGTTCAGTATTCATTGTCATTTCTTTTAAATATACAGCACTGCAAATAATGACTGCATATAAACACACCAATCCAATTTACTGTTACATTAAATGATTGGTAATTAGGTTATTGGTGTTTAAAGTGTTATTCAAATCAGTTGATTTTTTTCCAAGTGTACTTACATACGAGGAATGCGTCTTGATGTGATGCTTTTAGACACATGGCAACACAAGGACAACAACAAAAAAAACACACACAAAAAAGAATATTAAGTCACAACACTAGAACACAAATTTAAAATAATACAAGAAACACTTGAATGGATCCCTGAAGAATAAACTTAAATTGCAAATTCAGAATATTTTGGGGATATTAATCGGGGTTTCTTGAATGGACCTCAAACTAATTTTCCTATAATAAATTATGGAAAAAGCTTTCTGATATTCAAGTTCATGCTATCTGAGCCATTTCTAGAAACCAGTTACACTCGGATAGCAGTGTTTACGTGAATTCCGCTTGGGTTCATGCTCAGTTTGACAGTTTTCAACCAAATGTCCACAAGCCATTTTTGACAGTCCAATGCAGCAAAATCTTTTGTGACAATTTTGTGATCTGTTATGGAAAAGCAACACTCTGTCAGGAATATTAAGTCCCAAAGAGACATGTGATCCCTAGTCTGTCTAAAGTACTTTAAAGTTCAGGACACTTTGTTGTACTTAATTATAATCATTAAGCATCTCCTCTCAGATTGGTACAGTGTCAGAGTAGAATATGCCCTGGAAACATCAGTGTACTTTACATCTGTTTCACTTCAACATTGTTCCACTCTATTATTCACATCAGAATAACGAGTATCTATCTTCCTCAGTATTGTCCAATTTATTATGTTATGTTTCCAAACAAGTTGATTCTATGGTTTATATTCCTTTTATGATATAGTTCATAAAATCAAAAATTCTATGAAAATTTTCCATAAAGGCTTAAACAAACACTTTATCATTAAGCAATTTCTTAATGACGACTTATGAAAAAAAATATTTTTGGGTTGTTGAAACTATATTAGCATAAACAAACACCCATAAAAACTGGCGAATTTCCTCTTTTTGGCCAACGAATATATATACAAATATGCGTCAGGATTACATTAATCCAGCAACATCACAGACAAGCAAAAGGCATAAACAGAAAGCTTAGGGAAAGGTGCAATAAAACTTAGGCTCCAACTGGGCCAAAGCAGCAAATGTTAAACCTTTCACCGGCTTGGCATCCTGTCTAGGGTGTAGCCTAGCATTGTACCCCATGCTGTGTGGGAGAGGGCTCTCCAGCACCCTGAGAAGGATAAGTGAGTAGAAGATGATGGATGGACAGATGGATGTCAATTCTCAAACATTTTTTTATTCATTTCCTTCAATACAGTTCTATACTCAATGTCCTTATCGTCGCCCAGACTGCCTGTTTGTTTTATACCAGTCATAGTCATGATCTAAGAGATACTCCATAAATGCATATCTATGTCCGTTTTTGGCACTCAAGACATTGAAGTTGAAGAAGTCAGACAGCAGAACTCTGGTAAATTTTTCAACATATAGTGTACTGGTCAAATCATTTTACTAATTTGTGGCATTGTGTTAAATGATTCTTTTCATCTGTTATATCCAGGGTCATATAAAACATTTTCTTAAGGTAGCATTTTCAGCCTCATTCTGCATATATTAATATGCCAATTTCCATCCACAGCACTACATACAACCAACATGCTTTTCAGCAAATGTACCAGTGTGTTGTCAGTGTACTTCCATACCCTCTTCTTATCAAACCATTCAGAGTTGTGTTGTACCTCAGTCACATCTTCCTACACACTGGCATCTTCACTCAGGCTTTCCATTGTCATATAGGCATTGGCTAAAGTACAAAATATTAACATTTAAATTTGACTTTTGATGCAGAGCCATTTACATTTATATTATCTAATTCCAGAGAAGAGGTACTCTACAGCTCAAATGACATATGGCTTGCGTGTGACTGAATGACGACACGTGTACGTACCTATCTGCCTTGCCCCCTCCCCCCAAGCAAACTAGAATTTTGTGCAAAGCCTTGTGGAAGAAGAAAGGTCAGGCAATCAGATGATCAAAGATCCAATTCAAATTTCACTAAGGAAGGCTTGAGAAGGATGTTTGAAGATGAAGGTGGAGGGTGAGGTCAGAACGGCCATGCAACTAGGTAACAGTAGCATTACAATGACAATGCTCAGGAATAACTCCAGCCTGCAGGATGAATTTGAACAGTTCAAAATTCACCAAAGTTCTATCTAAATTTTCATCCATCCATTTTCCATACATGTTACCCCATATAGAGTCCCACAGAGTCTGAAGACTACCCCAGGAAGTAAAAGCACAAGGGAAGGGACACCTCTGACAGGATACTAGTGGAATGCACACAAGCGCACGCACACACACACACATAACGGGCAATTTATGCTTCTTTTGGGATTAAGGGAATGAACCTGGAGGAAGCATGGGAAGAACAAGCAAACTCCACAGATACAGAGGGCACAAATCAGGGGCACAAATCAAACCTACAACCGTGGTGGTATGAGGCTATAGTGCTAATCACTGAGCCACCATGACATCCCATCATGAATATGATAATTGATGTTATTCAAAAGCAGATCTCACCATACAGCAAACAAATTTAAATCAGAACGTACAGGTCACACAACTAATAACTTATGGGTAGAAAATGATGATGGCAAAGGGTTGGTTGTCAGAAACACATCACTTGAACTGTAAACTTTTTGTTAGTTTATGACCTCAGACTGCCTTTCCCAAAGACATCGTTTGAATTGCTTCAGCTGTGCAGTGCAACAATCAATGAGTTTTGCATATGCATTCACACGTCTCCGGAAAGCCTAAGGACGAGTTTTAATGGGTGCAATTTTCTGGTATGGAAATAGTTATGATTCCCTTACATAAATACTGGACCTTCTGCTTTCTTCAGAATTACTAATGAAAAAAAAAAATGCTGCAGCCAAATGAGATGAAACACATGGGAGGGTGACAGAACCCAACCCAATACTGCCAGTAGGTCTGGAGCGGACGTTAGGAGGTTGCAGCTGATGTTACTTCTCACAGTGACAGGCAACTTCTCAGCCTTTACACTGATCTCTCCTCCAGGCTTTCGGCATCCATCATACAATCTCTTTGTGACTTGAGGAGACCAGGAAACAAAACGGATCCATACTTCCTATTGATTTGAACCTCCTTTAAACAGTACTCAACGTATCATTCCAGTTGAAAGCATCCTAGAACAATCAGTCATCAGGTACTCTACATTAAGTACTTCCTTTTCATATAAGGAGGGCTGTTTCATTGTCTGTGCATATATCTATGTATATACTGTATACACACACACACACACACACACAAAGGTGCCTATGGGACCTGTGCATGCTTGCCATTCTGGTAGATTGGCAGGTGGCTCCACATGAGCTGTAGCACCACAGATTGTGGTCACCTGTCTCACACAGCCCTACCCTTAACTGGCATGGCTGGTGACAACTGATTACGGTGCAACCACTGTCCTGACATTAAACTGCTCTCTCGGAAGCCAGGGAGGACTTGGTCATTCTGCCTTATTCACAAACCATATTCAGTGATCAGCCCTCTTATTGCCATCGGTGACCCCGGTTTTTTTTTTTTTTGCTTTGCTTTCTTTTTCCTCCATAAAACTGCTACTTTTTTTTTTTTTTTTATCCCTTACGCATCTCTATTCCTCGGGGTGTGTGGAATAAAACCTGCCTCTCAGGGATGAGAGCTTGTCATCCTATCATTGCTGGGATGCTCATATATGTAGTTCTGGGAAATCAAAAATGTATCGTCATAGAAAATCTTAAGCTATGGCTTCTGTTCAGTATACTGTGGTCAGCTTGATTCTATACTTTGCAGACAAACTTTCTTGCTTACCAAGGTTTGATTGCATTTACAATGAAGTCGAGGCTACCTTTACTTTCAATCGTTTCTATATTGAACCTGCATTCCGTACCAGTTATGATTTTTCAGGCAATCAATCCGTGACCAAATAGGTCTTTAAAGAGTAGCAGGAGATCCTCTATCCAATCCATCTTCTTTTGTTCTGCAGGGTGACAGTGACGCTGTCTGAAGTTTTACGAATGGCAGGTGGCATTGTTTCTTCTATATGGATAATTTAGAGAATCCCATGGCTGCTACACAGCAACCGTCTTCATCTTCCTCTACAGACAGAGGTAAATTGCACCAACTGTTTGTGTACCATTATCATGACCATGAAAATGTCAAAGCAGGTACACTTGTGCTGGAGCACGGCCACCATTGCCACACGTAAAAATGACTAAACAAGGAAAAATCCAGGTAAGTTCATTTTGGGTAACATAATCATGTATGACAATAAATAAGAATAGCTAAGAACATCTGTTACAAGTCTCTAAGAATATTGTTGGCTTAGTATCTTATTAAAGCAAAAAAGATATTTTTTGAATACGACATGAAAATTCTAACCCTGGAAAGAGTTCAATCCATACAGAAAACCAAAGTTAATTACTATCTTGCTTTATTTGGTAACTGCTGTAACTGGTTATTGAATTTCCTGTATCAGTAGATGATCTTTAAACAAAAGCATTAATTTTGCCCAAATGTTACATTCTCCAGGCAAATGAAAGCCTTGGCAAATTGTAGTTCTGACCTCTATGTTCTCTGTCAGGTCCACTTCAGCTGACAGGGTGATCACAGGGATCGGAATGCTAGGTCAAACCCGCCTTCTTGAGCTCCAGCTGAATTGAAATGAAATTCCATGAATAATCAGGTCATTGCAGAGGGGACATCACCACAACAGAGCAGGGAGACTAAATGGAAACAGGAAGACTGTTGTGTCATCACCAATTCGCCAACGTTTTCACGGTACCTCCGGCGACGTGCTGCGACACGCTCAGGTTCTTTGATGAGAGTGCTTTTACCCACTCCTCTAATCATAAAAATATCATGGTCAACATCCTCCATATCTCAGTAAAGTGGACGCACACTTAAAAACTTGAATGAATTTTGGCCAAAAAGCAGCCCCAGGGTCAGGCTAGCAATGTCTTTTTAAATCCTGGATTTGTATAATAGGACTTCAGCAAAAGAAAAAAAAAAAAAAAAAAAAAATTGGGCAAAGAAAAAAATTTCCATATCTCTATTTTCTAACCACATATCCTGGTCAGGAGATCAGTTGAAAAGCCCAAGAACTTGCCTGTCAGCGTGAGAATAATTTTACTTTACATAGTGGTATAGTACTCATGCCTCACACCTCCGGATTTGGCGGCATGAATCCTGCCCACTGTCTGTGTGTGTACCATGTTTATATTACAGTACATTGTGGGTCTAAAATGTCCCCAGGAGATCATAAGAACCTGACATTTTTACATTGTGGGGACTTTAGTCGTGTCCCCACAAGGGAAAACCCAATTTTATAAAAGTCTGTGAATGCAATCAAAAAACCAAAATAGCAAAAAGTGGTGTTTTTTGTTGGGTTACTTATGGTTAGGGTTAGGAAAGGGTTAAGGTTAGGGTTAGGCCCATGGAAACAAATGGAAGCTCCCCACAAGGTTAGAAATACAAACGTGTGTTTGTGTGTGTGTGTGTTCTTTCTATGTTGTACTGGTTTGAAATGCCATCCAGGAACAGATTCAATGCTCCTTGTGATTTACTACACATTTAGAAGCTGAATGAATGTATACATATATTCTAGGTAGTGAATGTATGGATTCCCAAACTCTACACACAGTTGGACAAGGAACATTAAACTATATGGACATGAGTTAATTGGGGGGGGGTTCACATACTTTTGGACTTGGGTAATTAAGCCATACTCATTGCTGAGACAGGTGTATAATTAAACACACAGCCATGCGATCTCCAGCAACAAACACTGGTGGCAGAATGGGTCATACTGGAGAGATTAGTGACTTTCAACGTGGCACCAGCATAAGATGCCACCTTCCCAGCAAGTCAGTATCAGATTGCCGCCTTGGTTAACTGCAACTGAAGTGAATGTGATTTGGTAACTTTTATAAACAACAAGAGTTCAGTTGTGATCTCATAGGCTGCACAAACAGAAAGAGACCCGATGACCCAACCTCACTAATGCTGTTATGGCTGAATGGCAGCAAATCCCACCAACGATATATAAACGTAAAGTCGTTTTACATATTTAGCATAAAGCCTTTCCCAAAGAGTGGAGGCAAAGGACGCACAACTTCATATCTATACTCTTAGTTTTGGAATGAGATCTTACACAGACAGGCGTTACTTTTGTCCATATAGTGTATGTCTAAAATTCAATTATTTAAACCATAGAAAAAAGCACAAGTCTAAACAAGACAAAGAATACAGATAATGCCCATTATCAATTAAGAAATTGTACAAATTTTGTTTGCTTTTAACAACGATGGCATATGGATGTGATTGGCCTCAATAAAAGTACTGTGCACCCACACCCTGCCAATAATTACCTATTAAGGATTGGCACACAGCTGATTGGCTGATAAGGTGTGTTGTTAGCCTGCGTCTAGCCATCCGTAGGCCTGCCCCCATCACTTAGCTCCTCACACATCAAACTATTATCGGCTTCCTTATCACAGCTGCAGTTTCTCCAGGGTGTGTTAGATTTAACATATGTGGTGAAGTGCTGCTGTCCATCTCTCACTCACACACACACACACACACACACACACACACTGTCTATTAGGGACCAGTTAGGGACTGACAGTACTCACACACACAGGCTTGCCTACCTCACAGCTTCCGCATGACTTTATTAAGGCTAATTAGATTGACACAAAACAGGACATCACCGCAGGAGTTCCACACTGTTCACGTTCCTATTCTTACACATGAAGAGCACATTATTGTCAGTCTTATGTTAAATACCTTGCCTTTATACTTGGACAGGTCAGTATGTAAACATAGCAATAGAGAACACAGGGCAGTGTCGCAGTGCCATTGGCAAATCCAAAAGAACTCTGGCCTGATGCTATACAAAATCCCCAACTGAACTCTGTGCTTTGTATTTAAGTACTAACATACAACTCACCTCTGGAATGTTCCTTTCTTACAACATGACAAGCCTTTTCTCAGGACTCACTCACACACCATAACCTTGCTGATTCATGACAGGTTAAAAATCAACAAAACCCCCACTGGGTGAAAATACACATTTCTCATTGCGATCTCCCCAAGTAAGGTGGTGAGAGAGCATGTTTTAAGTTTCCTCAGCATGTTTTGGTACATACAAAATAGTTCTTCCATGATGACAATTCAATCTGAAACTTAACCATAGCTCTGAGCTTAATATCACAGCACAACAGTACAATTAACCTTGCTATACTTGTTATTAAATGAAATACTTACTTGTGTTGTGAATGTATATTACTGCTTTTGTGGCATTCAAAACATCCCAAGATGTTATATTTTTAAAAACAAATAAGCAAGTCTGTATGTGTGGAAAGTACTATTTTTTTCAGTTTCCTCCATGCCAAATAAAATTAAAAAAAAAAAAAAATTCCTGAGAAAAGAAAATGTGCTTAATGAAATGGCTGATTAATGCAACAACGTTAATCAAAATAATTGCCAGTTTAACTCTCATTTTAATCACACTGACATTTAGCTTGCCAGAATATTCTCTTAGCCAAACAGGAAACCTTAACATATTCACAAGCAGTCATGCACCCTGCTCAACAGCAGTAACCGAAGTTCCATTTTTCAAAGGCCACAGTATCTCCCTCGGAGTTATCTTGGAAAAATGTTAAATGGAAATACAAGTTTCGAATGCCCACCGGCACATGTGCCCCTCGCTATGTTACCAGTGCTTTTTCCTTTTATGTTTTATAATGAACTTTTCATTTGTGGGATTCTCCTTTTAGCGAGCTAGCTATCTACATATCCCTCCTGGAGACAGAGAGCAGAACATAAACCAATGCCCGAGTGGCCTGCCAAGGCAGACGTTTATTTAAGTAACGTGTCCTCTTCAGATTGCGTAATTAAGGAAGGTGATTAAACATAGGCAATTAAGAAAAATAACAATGCTAGGGCAAAAGGAAAGTGATCCCTGGAAAGAAGAGGTTCTGAAAGTCCCCTGTACACAGGAGAATTTGGATACTGCTGCTACTGCATCTGATTCTAGAAGAGCCAAACAACAGCAGAGGGAGGTGAATAAATGGTACAAAGTATGAAGCCATCATACATGCATACAAAAATGACAAGGCATGCAATAACTCAGAATTCCGTATTATAATAGCAGCTTAACCAAGGTTTCTTAATGAGTTCACATCCACAAGGCTGTTCTTAGCACTGACATGCTTACAAGATGAAGGCCTTAAAAACAAAAAATGCTTATGCTTCATTTATCCATACACCAATACATCTAACTTCCAAACTCTTCTCCCAGACAGTTAGGCCTGGAGCCTATCTAAGGCAGTGTAGGGCACAAGGCTGGGGAGCACCTTGGATGGGATGCCAGACCGTCATGAGGTGAGCCAAACATACACACACAGGACAATTCAAAGATGTCAATTCACTTAACTGCATATCTTTGGACTGAAGGAGGAAACAGGAGCGCTGGAGGACACCCATGTAACAAGAGGAAAAAAAAGGCAAACTCCACACACAGAGAGCAGAGGCATGAAACCCACAACTGCTAATATTGTGGCGCCATCTGGTGGAAGAATAACAGAAATGGCACAATGTTCATTAAATACTGCATGTTTGTGGATGAGAAAATGAGCTAGTATAAGTGACCACAGAAAGCAGCACTCAGCAGCACATGCCAAGTCTATAAAGCAAAATCCATCACATCAAACAAATCATAAGGTAATTTAAACAGCAAGAGATTGCCTTTTTTTTTTTTTTAACCTATGAAGGACAAACACAGCGAAATAATATGCCCTCCAGTGAGCAGTAAACAGTTCAGTCATATTTTGTATTGAATTAATGTGTCCTCACTTAAAAATTCCTGTCTGAAAAATAGATCAAAGTCCTGCAAATATGAAAAAAGATGAAAATGTAAAATACCCAAGACTTACACGTTGGTTGCTTGCCAAGTGATGCCTGAAAAGGCTGAGATGTGTTTTCCATTTCCTAAAACCCACAGCAAAATAGCATATTTCCCTCTGTCTGGAAGGCATAGATAAAAGTTTTTTTTTTTTTTTTTTAAATGAGTTGAAATCATCCATATGAACATAACATCCTGCATCCAACCACACTCTTGCTAAACATACATACACAGTTCAGTCTGTCAGCACTACAGAAAAAAAAATTGGATTATGGGCAAGCAATGTCATCATCCTGTGCTATCAAAACATTCATTAAATATTAAAATATCATCAATAATTAAACAGCTTTGTTTTCAGAGGACAGGCAGTTCCTTATTAATTTCCTGAGAATGGCTTTGTGACAGTCATTGCGTACAGGTTCAGTTATTCGTTTGCCACTCATCCAACACAGCATAAGCTACCTGTGCAATTCATAAACCAGACAAGAACACCACAGCACATGGTTTTTATCTATGACGTATTTTTCATTCCATCGTCAAAGTACTGCTGTTCTGGAAGTGATGCAACGGCCCTATACATTTTCCATCATGCTCAAACAATGCAATGAAGCTTTTGCCAACGCATTTCAAATCTGTGGCCAAAAGCAGCTGCGTCTATTCATGTTAAAAATATTATGGTGAGCAAGGAGGCTCAGAAGAACCCATGAAAAAGGTGAGTTTGTTTACAAGATGGAGGAAAGGGCAGGGATTAGCAGAAAATGGAGAGATCAGGGTCAGCTGGGGGGGGAGTTGGCTCCCTTCACTGCAGCTAGGTCCAGCTCCTAGGTAGCACAGGCAGGAGGTAGCTGCCCCACCCTCCAGGCTGCCTACTGTGGCACGAGGAGAAGCACTGGTCCGCGTCCAACTTATCAGCGGCATCTTCTCCATACCCATGACAATGGTTTTGAGGTGATCCCATTCCCTGGCTATAGTCATTAACAGCTGCCTGCCGTGTCCTTTCGGCATTCCTCACTGCTGGCTGCACAGTTGCCCGAAGAAATAACACTGTCGTTTTCCAGGGGTGTGGTACTGATTGTGGTGAGCTGGGACTTAGCGACCCCGCTATAACAATACTGTGATAGCCAGGTGTGAAGGTATAAAGAAACCTTCACCTTTCACCCATCTTTATGACACACACACACACACACACACACACACACAAGGGCAAAACTTGGGAAAGGAGAGAGAACCTGAATACAACATGTTTGCTGGAAGACCGTACCATAGCTATAGAAGAATGTTCTGCAGACTAATATACCCCTTTCCAATCTGGGAACTAACTGACAACCTGGCCCTTAAGACCAAAGCAAAGGAGAGGTCAGATGGGGGGGGGGGGGGGGACCCCGAAGGAAGTGGGGGGAAAGCCCCTCAAAAGCGTTAAAAAAAGGGGGGCGCCCCTAAAAAACAAAAACAAAAA
>JAACJT020022834.1:0-16643 GCA_009936485.2 Gymnarchus niloticus | reverse complement strand
ATAAACACATGTAGACTGTAATCATGACAGCTATTCATTGAATCAAACATGAGAACATTCTCATGTAGGTATCCATATAAACACATGTAGACTGTAATCATGACAGCTATTTATTGACTCAAACATGAGAACATTCTCATGTAGGTATCCATATAAACACATGTAGACTGTAATCATGACAGCTATTCATTGAATCAAACATGAGAACATTCTCATGTAGGTATCCATATAAACACATGTAGACTGTAATCATGACAGCTATTCATTGAATCAAACATGAGAACATTCTCATGTAGGTATCCATATAAACACATGTAGACTGTAATCATGACAGCTATTCATTGAATCAAACATGAGAACATTCTCATGTAGGTATCCTGTGTTGGGGTTTGGTAAGTCCTGTGACCATTGTACTGTCTCTGAGTTGGGACATTTGTGATAATGGCTTAGGGTTGGAGGTTTCGTGCTCGACATGGGACCAGCAGAGGTGGTGTTTTGGTGATTGATAGGTAGGGGGGATCCTGCTCATTAATCACAGATAAGGTGAAGCTTAATGGGCACCTGATAGTCTGCAGATGATCCTCACGGGGCTGGTTAGACAGATTGTTATGTCAATTAGTATTTTATAACGATGCTTGCAATCTCTGGATAGAGGACTCGATCAACTCCAGGCTCAAGGTTGCTGTGATGGGCTGGATGGACATTATATGGCAAACATAGCTTCTAGAAATGTCTGCACAAATTATCCTGAGATCTCAGGGCAGGATAATTTGTAGCTTTCTCTGCTAGTGACAGACACTGTGACTTTTTCTGAGTCCAGAGGTAATTAGTGCTGGTAGGAATGTGTCTGGGCTCCCTAAGGTTGACCTGGTTGAGTTGCAGGAGAGTGGCGGTGTAATTTTGAAACTTTACGGAAACCGGGAAGTCTCGTGTTTAGCATCTTTGAACTTTCCCTTTGCTATTGCACTCTCTGTATGCTTTGGTATTTTCAGTATTCTCTAGCCTAGTTCATTTTATTCATGGTATTAATGTCGGTATATACTGTAACAGTTACTGGGAGTTATTTGGCTTCACAGTACATTACATCTGTGGATTCGAAGCTTTTGGTGACTTCAGTCTGATTGCTTGTAGGGTTGATGGTTTCACAGGGAACTTCTTTCTGCAAGCTAAGGCTATTCGTGCCTTTCTTGGATCCTACACCTGAGGTGCGGCCCCTCTTTCACGGCACTCGGCTCCTTCATTAAAATGTTCCTGTCTTGCAGTACTTCCCGCGGCCTTTGGCTCAGCTTTTTAAAGGCTGCTCGAAGCTAATCTTTAATTCACACGAGTTGCTTGTTTAGGTGTTGAGTGGACTCCGTAGATGTTGAATGAGTCAGTATTAAGTTCTTAAGTTTGAATTGTTCTGCTTTCTACAATAATTAGGTCTCTCTCTCTCTCTTTCTCTCTCTCCTCAGGTGAGGCATGTTCTCTAATTGACTGCCATGGTATGTCCCAGGGACATCTATGATTTTTTTTTTTTTGTCTGGTTTCTGTTCTATTTCTAGAGTATCAGTTTTTTTTTTTTTCTAAGGCAAAACACCATTTTCTATTCATGTTTTTTGCTTTTTGGCCCCAGTCAACTTTTTCAGATATTAAAGTGCCTTTGAACAGAGAAAGTGCTATTATGATGCTATTTTAGAATACTGCTAACACAGCAGGAATTTGTTTCACTGATTTCCTTATTGTGGATGACTGTTTCCAACAGCAGACTGAAGATTATTTTAACTGTCAGCTAACTTTTCTAGCTTTAAAAAGTACTTTCACTTACAAATTATTAATTACACATTTATCATGTTTTTGGAAATTATTTCCAGTATTTGAAACAGTTGCATACATCCAATGAATCATGTATTTGTGCCCTATCTTTGCCCCCAGCCTTACTGAAGCCTGGACTTTATCCAACGTGCAGGGAGGCTTTGCCAGCTCAGTTACCGCATGCCTCCCCTCAGGAGAGAAGAGGAGCCTTTGGGAAACACAGAGAGGCCCCCCCCCCCACTCCCCCAAGCCTGAGCCCCCCTGCCTGTCCCTAGTTTGACCTCTAAAGCAACTGGATCTGGGAGGATAACCAGAGCGAGGATGGCAAGCAGGTAGTGGGATGGAAGATTGAGGATTTGTTGCTATTGTTGCTTAGGCAACACTTGGCCAATAAAAAGTACGATAGACTTACCCCATGCTAGAACACGTATGCTCTCTTATGTGGTGATACACTTAGTAGGGGTTGGGGTTATGAGGGCATTTGAACCCCCTCTTTCCTTATAAGGTTTACTTCCTCAGTTCTCTCATTAATATTCAATTAAACACCTCTGGACACACAGCAAAAATAGCCTTACACTCATCAGAAAACACCATCAAGCCCTTTAAATGCATTGTTTTTGATAAAAACCTATAAAAAGATCAAAACTAAATCCAGCAACCTTCTGACTATAACAGATTCAGTAGACCGCAGTCTCTGTACCTCCACAACCATATACAGAAAAAAGCCTAAACTGCTAAACAGTTTGGGCTAATTTGGAGATTTCCAATTGATAATGCTAGAGAAGAACCAAATTATCTGCTCCTACATGGCACCCAGAACTTGACGCTTGACATTTGTGGCTATGTTGGAGAAGCCGTCCTGGACCCTTCTTCAGTACTATATGACTCCACTAGGGGTCTCCCTTGAGAAGCACAACAGTTAAAGGGTTCACAGAGCACCAGCATCACCCCTTCTAATGTTTCCTGTGGCTCATTCTTCACCGGTCATTCTCTAGGGTGTGGCGTCCCTGTGTTCTTGCTGAGTGCCTCAGAATTTCGACATGTCAAGTTGTACTTTAGCAACATCAAGGTGTCATTCTCAGTCATTTAGTCTTTAGCGGAGTCAGCGTGCGTCTCATAGCTCTTCTGTTAGTACCTCGCGACTCTCCGTTAACATCTTTGTCTCTCAGTTAATCGTTTTACCGCTTGCACATCCCAGCATCCTCCTGTGTTTCAAACAGCCTCCAAAGCCATCACTCAATGCGTTCAGTCTGACTGTGTCGCTTGTTCCACTCGGTCAGTCTGTCCCGATCACCTGTTACATTTTTCCCAAATCTCTCAGCCCACATGCATCTGGAATCTCAGTGTCACGACATTAAAGCTCGGCTGTTTTGTCCTCTAATGTAGTAGATGGTCTGATCCAAACCGGCAGGCACTCGGTTACCGCGGAATGTGTCCGTTGATGGGAATGTCAACGGAGTGAACAGAAAACAGAGGGAAAACTTCCGCTCTGAATAAATAAATCTGAAAACAGCATAAGAGATTAGGCAGGCCAGAGTGCTATATACAAACACACCTCAGTAAGCCATTAATCCAGGACCACAGAACAACATTAAACACCCAGGAACTGTGTTTATCTGTTCATTACTCTGCATTGTCTGTATGTTGACAGATGTGACTCATCATCACATCAGAGTGCACCTAAAGTCACTTATCATGCAGGAATCATTACACTGTCTCTACATACAGCCTGTGTGATGGTACACAGTAGCACCTCCGTGAAATTACTCCTTTAAAGGAAACAGATGATGTTTTTTACAGACCTTGGGTGAAATGGTGTGATGGAGGCACCTTCTTGACAGGCTGGAGATAGCTCACATTCCATCTCAGTGAACCAAAGCACATCTATTATTCCAGTCTGGGAAGGAATCGCAGGACTGCAGTCATTCAGAGCCTGGGGCCTAATTAGCTTCATTATCTCAGCCGCGTTGTGGATGGAGACGATGCCCGGAAAGTCAAAGAATGTTTATGTCAAGAGAGGAAAAAACTCCAGCATTCCCACTGCCAAGATGGTGTGAGAATGACTGCTGTTGTCATGATTTTGTTGCTCTCTTTTCACTTTTCTTTGACATATGCAGTAAAATGACGACATGGGAACATCTTGGTTGGAGAAGCACCTATTTTAGGGTAAACAGGATGGAGTTCAGTTCACAGTGACACAAATAGAAATTAAAAGCTAGGAAACCATAATAAAAAAACACACGACTGCTGTGTCATGACTGAACGGTAGCATTGATCAAATGGGCCGAGGTTATGAAGTAATACCAGGCAAGGAAGAAATCAAAAGTAAATGATGTCAGATAGATGGAAGTTTTTATTATCGTTGTATGTTAAATACACCAGCAAAACTAGCAATCACCTAGTCACCTCACTCCCCTTCCAGAGTGAGCCAGTAACCACACCTTTACCTGTCCTCTTCAACCTCTAACCACCAGCAGAGGTCTGCTCTGCTCTTTGCTAACCTACTCCTTAGGGACAGAAAGTCTGAAAGGCTAAATTCTGCCAAGCAGTCCAAACCCATTTAGGGGCTGTGGCAGGACCACAGGACGAAGAGTCGCCCTAGAACATATCATCAGAAGGCGCTGACAAACTCCTTATTAATGGAGCTGTATTTTCTCTTCTAAGTAGGACGACTAACAACTGATATTAGTATTTGGAATTCCATTCTTGAAGTGGGGCTTTTGCCAGCCTCTGATGTCTGTCTGTAGAGTAAAGATACTTGAACATGTATCATACCAAGGGGGATATCAGACAGTAGCCCTTGGTTAAATACAGTGTCAAATAAAATTGAGCTGGCACCCAACCTATCCGGCAACTTGTTGGTTCAGGGTAGAGAATGTGCGAGACTTCCATTCTCATGTCCAATCAGGATCACTTTAGCCTTTTTGCTCTTGAGTAAATTGGTCACCCGAGGGTCTGGCTTCAACTGCTGCTGGTATAGCATGTAATACTGACACCACCCTACACTCACAACACCTCATAGCTGACATCGTTTAATAGGTCATGTGACTGTGAAAGGCCATTTGGAGGTTCTTTTAGATGAAATTCTGATGTTTTAATCCTCATCCCTTGTGAATAGACTTCTGTTCTAAGGTATTGTAGCTCATTCCTAGATGGCCCGAAATATTCTTCTCATTGAAAATCTGCAGAACCTTGTGGACAGTGAGCAATGTAATGTCATAAAGTTTATTCATTTTATATCGACATTAACACGCTTACCAATAATTATTGGCGTAGTTTCATTAAAAAAATAAGCTAAGGCACGCGCCCATTAGTAATAAATGCATGTCTGAATCACTTTAACATTAAGTGTATTTTTTCATTGTGCACTCGTGGCATTAAAGAGGTTCTGTGTTCTGTCGGGATCTCTTTAGTAATGCTGAGATGGGAGAACAGAAGCGCTGTCTCAATAGTCAGCTCGAATGTGTAACGATGCTGTTATCAAGTACCGTGTTGTTTAGCGAAGAATATAAACTCATAAACTTACGCATTGCTGTCCATGGACTCGTCGACAATTTAGATCAATCTCATCAGGAAACTGGTGCAACATAATGACAAGAGAGGACCCAATAGTGGAAGCCCAAGGTTTATTTTCGAATTGAAATTTGAAATTCGGAGTCTAAAACGCAGGCAGTATATCAAATTGCAAGTTAAAGGCAAAATGGAGAAGAACAAAATTCAGTGTAATCAAAAATCGACAAACATCAAACAGGCAGTATACTGCAAGATAGGCAAAGATGGGGAAATGACGGAATTCGTAACACAAGATGAAGAATAAAACACTGGATAGATCATGCAAAAGTCATATAGTACGAGTAGAACAGAATAGCCAAGAAATGGATACTCAGTACGGTGAAAACCTGCAATACTTCATAAGCTGGCAACTGACAACTAAATCCTAATATAATCAACCAGGTAAATGAATTCATGAGCTGAAGGCTTACTAACGAGCCACTGAGATGGAGCATCACCAGACTAGGCATGGCTGAATTGAGCCTTGACTAGATGTGGCCACGATTATTAGATGCTGTTCTTTTAGCAGGCGTCTCAGTCAGCAGAAGTGAGCAGCGTCACTTTTCACGTTGCTGCAAGACTAACTCACATTCTTGAAAAATATGCAAACGACCTAAAAATGTTGGCTTGAAAACTTAGAAAATAGAATCAAGGTTTTAACCAGCGGAGTGTTTTTGCCTCAACTGCATGACCAGGCACAGGTTTCTGTTGAGCTGTCTAAAATACGACTTTGTGACGGTTTATCGGTAAGAGCAATTTCTAGGTTTCCACGGTATTAAATCTGCTGGCTCACACAGTAGAGCCTTTCACTGATCACTGCAAAAAAAAAAAAAAAAATGGATAAGCAACTGCCTGGTCTGGAAAGAACAGATGCTCATTTATTTTAATAACAATCAGTCATGTTATAAAGAGAATTGCCATGTGATAAGGACAACCGTCTTCTGACCTCTCACGAGAGAAATCACCAAATCGTGCAAGGGTACATTTGGTAAGGCCTCAGTCAAATTGCCACGTTTTGAAGCTGTATTAGCCACGCCCCCATTTTTGGCACCCAGGACAGTGACGAGTACCCATCCCTAACCTGCTATAAAGCATTTCTTAATCCTACATCGAAGAGGCTAATCTGTCTTTTTTCCCAAGATATGAGGGAAGAAGAAGGTCATTCTAACCCAAACATAACCCTATGTTTTCTTACATGTAAAATAAGAAAATTAGAGAGAGCTGATGATTGGACAGGGATAAATGTCTACCAGTATACACCAGTGCCTCACAGCTGTACAGATGTAGTCTATCCTGCTGAGAATTGGACTTTGATGGATGAGGAACTGCTCTCATCTGGAATCCCAGACTATATGCTCCCGTACTCTTAAAGGAATCCATTTGAATAGCAGGAAGAATGGGGGAGACTTAAGGAATCGGGAGAAGAAGGTAAACTGCTCCAATGCTACGCGGGGGGGGTTTGGGGTGCACCTCAGGCTGCAGACAAAGTCTGTGGGAGTATTAAAAGTGCTGTGTGAAGACAGAAAGAAGTTTTCGGTTCCCTTGGCCTTTTATGGTACCCTTCCGTTGAGAGTCCCACTCTCTCCCATATGACTTGCCTCAGGAAATCATAAGCCTCCCATGCAGACAACAGCATGTTGTAGGTGACTATCAAGGCCTCTTCCAGCCATAAGGGGATAGGGCTGTATCAACTGTTCCAACTTAGGCCACCAGCATACAGTCGCTGTCTGTTAAGAGTTGCTGATGGATGTTTTGCATTATCATGAAGTTTCATTCTTTGAATTTGATTTAACACTGGCAGTAAAAGACCAGGCAGTAGATGGTGAAGTAGCAGCTTTTGGACAGTAGCCGTACCCTCAGCTTGACACTTGATGAGCGTGTGTGTAGTTTCCTGTTGTTGGGATGCAGGGGTCTCTTGCTGCTGGTCTTTGATGCAATGAGTTTTGGGGCAAAAGAGACCTTTCCATTGAATCTGTTTTGAAGCCTGTCTTGATTTCACAAAACAAAACTTCAAAACTAGACCACAGAATGCAGGAGAATTGATCGGACAAGAAGAAATGAGAGATCTTGTGAGTGGTGTCAGACTGACTTCAGGATCGCTGTGGGTGAAAAACATTGCTACACAGAGATTGCTGAGAACTAGGGGCGGAGGGAACAAATCAATTCTTACCAACAGGTCACCCTACCCTCCCCCTGAGACAGCGGTTGTCCACTCCCCCCTCATGTTCAGGAATATGTCTGCTTCTTTGACAGTATAATTTCTCTTATGCCACTAACACCTGTTTGAACGTCAGACAAAGAGCTCAGGCGAGAGGAGAGGATTATCATGTGTAATGCTTCAGAAAGCGCACAAAAGGCAGCACTTTTCACTTTAATCCATTTATACTACCCTGTACTCTATCCTGCTTCACTGTTACGATTTTTTCTTTGACTTGATTCGCTTCTGCTCACTGTTTAATTTTTTAATGCCTCAGTGTTTTACCGACTCAGTGTGAGTCACAGTATTTCAATATTTCACACTATCAATCTCAGTGCTTTAAGACCTCACAATGTGCCTGTCTCACTGTTTAAGTATTTTGCAGCGTCAGTCACAATACTTTATTGTTTCACTGTTTCACTGTCACGTCTGCACCAGCATTCCAGCACTCTGAATCCCCTGAGTACTGACTAGGGATTCATGTTTTCTCGTTATGTTTCCTCGGTTAAGTGAATTGCCCTTGCCCTGATTGCCCTCATGTGTTCCACCCTTGTCTCTTATTATTTAAGTCCGTATCTCTCCTTGTGTCTTTGCTGTGTGTTTGTTAGCGTCGCTGGCAGTGTTTAGCTTTTTCCATGTTTGCAGCCAGGTTGTATCCTAGTCCCTGTGGTCATGTTCCCACCTTGGTTTCTCTGAGCCCAGTGGTTATGTTCTTGTAGCTTATCATTAAAACCCTACTGGCACTCGCACCTGTACCCTTTCTTCCCTTTGTCTCTTGGCCCTGCACTCCAAATCTGGTGACAACCGTGACATTCACAAAGTCTATCTCAGTTCATTAAGGTCTCACAGTGCCGGTCTTAGCGATTTGGTTCTTCAGATGCCTGTAAAACTCAGGAACTGTGTTTATGATCCATGTTCTCTCTGTGTTGTCATATGGGACCTTTCACCACACCAGTCAGGGTGCACCGAAAGTCACTCATCATGCAGGAATCATTACACTGTCTCTACATACAGCCTGTGTGACGGTACACAGTAGCACCTCCGTGAAATTATTCTTTTAAAGGAAACAGATGATGTTTTTTACAGACTTTGGGTGAAATGGTGTGATGGAGGCACGTTCTTGACAGGCTGGAGATAGCTCACATTCCATCTCAGTGAACCAAAGCACATCTATTATTCCAGTCTGGGAAGGAATCGCAGGACTGCAGTCATTCAGAGCCTGGGGCCTAATTAGCTTCATTATCTCAGCCGCGTTGTGGATGGAGACGATGCCCGGAAAGTCAAAGAATGTTTATGTCAAGAGAGGAAAAAACTCCAGCATTCCCACTGCCAAGATGGTGTGAGAACGACTGCTGTTGTCATTATTTTATTGCACTTTCATCCAAATCACTGACATAATTCTCATTCACACTCACCATAACAATTCAGACTGAATGCTCAAGGGCTTAACAGAAAGACCCAGCTGGAAGCTAACCCTCTAACCTGAGGCTTCACTACAGTGTTACGTGCTTGTATGACAGAGGGGCGTCTGTACCACTGTGTCCTTTGTCATATTTGTAACCCCTGTTTGAATATGTCAGTCACAGTGCTAAGGGAGGTAATACCTTGTATCTTGCCCGCTCATTAGCTCTCCTGTTCCCTTTAAATCCATGTTGTTCTGCATTTTCTTCCTTCACTGTTCCCGGCGTGACTCTGGCCACCTTGTTTTAGTTCATCAAATTTTAGTTAAATGTGTCATTCTTAGTGCCTCAGTTTCACAGTGTCAGCAGCTCTGGCTCGGCACTGCAGCCTTACTGCAGAGGGAGCTGCATTTACGGTTTCGGAGTCTTGTCATTTGAAATGACTGCCCATTAATTTTCAGAGTCCTCTGTGTTTTGTAAACTGTAATAAAAAGCATATTATTGAATTCCGCATGCCTTGAAACACATAAAAGGAAATGGAGAGTGCTGTTCCAGGTAAACATAGGCGAATCCATGTGAGATCTGGGACGTGTGTACATGGAGGGTGCGGGGAGGGACTGGATTAAAATGAAAATGATCCTGGTAAGAGTTCTCAAGGTGTCTTTATGATTGCGGATTCGTTCTTACTGTTTACTTGTCTAAGGGGCTTATTCATTCAAAATGATTCATTTTGAACAGATAAGGAACATTAGCCTGCTAATCTTGCAGCACTTGGACACCTGAATACAGGAGCTTACATCACAAACGGTCTCAATGACATACATCGTGTTCACAGAGTGGATTTTGGGCTGCTGATGTCATGCCTGCCTCCATGGGAGTGTGTTTGACTGCACTAGTGTGACAGCACACACGAGTGTGTGAAGCATCCGTGTTAGTATGTTGAGCCCAGGAGTAACACTGAGGTTTGCATGGGTGCGTGTGCGTCTCAGAGGAGGTTGTGTGAGATAAGCCCATAAGTGACTGGATCTATGTTATTAAATCTCCACTCAGTGATTGCAGTCATTTTATCGCTTGATTGTGCCCCCCCCCCCCCCCAGTCCTCTTTTCATTTCATTGTCCTCTCTCTTTTCGCCTCCCCTTTTCTTTGCCGGTCCTTCCCTCCATACCTCCTCTCCCATCCTGCACCACCCTTGTATCACTCTGTAGTTTCCTTATATTACAAATACATGCTGGGCCGGTCCACATGCAGAACAGGGCTCTTTAATAGAGGTCAAAACAGGCAGGATCAAAGCCAGAACAGACAGGATTTCCAAAAGACGGAGGGGGGTCCAAAATGTAGTCGTGGTCAGGGGCAAACGGTTAAAGTCCAGAATTGGACAATCAGCACAGCAAACAAATCCGACACGAAAGGCAAATGAAGAAACCGGAGAACTAGCAGGGATTATACACAAGTAAACCTCAGAGTGATCACAAAACACTCCGTCAGGCGTTTGGAAACACAATACCTCACGGTGAGGAAAGAGGTGGAGGTAATTTAAAAGAGTGGCTTGATTGACAACAGCTTTGGTTATTATTCTGGTGATGATGGATGATAGTATGTGGGGTGTGGCTGACTGGGCGTTGACATGGCAGGACCTGGTGTGGGTTTGACACGTTGCCCCACTCACAGGATTTCTCTGTTTCATTCAGTTCAAAACTACTTCGTTGCCAAGGAGTTTTTTGTTTTTTTTAACAAAACAGTATTTTCTATATTAACATTTGAAATGTATTATGTTCAATTTATTTATTAACTGATAATATTAATAATCCTTTGCAAATGCAATATGTAAACAAAACAGATTCGTCAACGGAATAATGGCTAACTGTTCAAACACACAGACAAATACGATTGTCGTGTTATCAGTCTGTCAGTTTCTCATCGGGATATTTCAGTGGGATTCACATCTGCCTGCGTGCCGCCAAAGCTGACAAAGTCACCGGTTCGATGGCGGCGTATAAACAACACGGAGTAGTGTCTAAAACAGGCGTCGATATCGCCCTGGCCACGGAGACAAACACGGAGGCAGCCCAAACGGAGCGATACGGCAGATCACCACCTCACTATCCGTGACCGGTCCGGTGGTTTTTTTTTAATTTATTACCAAAACCCTTAGAAATAAAGTGAAATGAATCCCAAATTGTTACACATTGATACAGGCTGTGTGCTGGGATGAGCACAAGGCATATTTCTGGATGAATAATATTCTTATACAGTGCACTGTCACGTGGAATCAAATGGAAAGCATCACTGAAAGTGGAGGAGATTCAAGTGGGCACAGCGAGGTACCACCCCCCCCAGTTCAAATGGAATGTGTGGCCAAATATGACATTAATTCCAGTACGTATGCCCTTCTCAAGAAATCAAAATCCCACTGTCCTTAGCATTTAAAAAAAAAATTATTATTGTGACCTTGAGTTAAATGCAGTTTACAGTTTTACACGTTTACTAATTTTTATGTCACTGAAGTGTCAGTGAGCTGATGGAAAACCTCCCTCCACTGCAACCTCTGCAACTGTAGATGTAAACCTGCAGCCTTCTGGTGCTACACCTGTGATCAAATCACACATTGCCAGCTCTGGGTGTAATGAAGATAGTCCCTGTCACTGTACTACATCCTGGGGCGATATAATGAAAGCGGAGAGCTTTGCTCAGAGTTTGGTCTTGTTCAGTGTTTTCCGGACAAGATTGGGTCGGCTAGCCTATGTAACTCGCTCAAGATTACCTTCAGCCAACTGGTCAGTTTTTCTATTACGTTTTCCTTTTTTAAGTCTGTCACAGTATGCCTTCTGGTCCCTGTGTTTCTGCAGTCCCATCTCCTGGCCAGTTCCTGTGTATCTTTGTTTTAAGTCTCTCAGAGATTTGTCATCTAATCTCGAGTTTGCTGGAATCTCCTGATGGGTTTTGCTTCCCTGGTGGGATTCCTGGTTCCCATCTTCTGGCTACTTCCTGTCCCTGGCTGGATTCCGGGTTCCTATCTTTGGGCTGGTTCTCATTCCCTGTGTCACCGGTCCCTGAACATCTTATTTCGGAGCTTTCTGACCTGTCAGCACCAAAAGTCACATCAGTTGCCCGTTTCCCGCAGAGTCTGTTTCCAGCAGACTCAGGTATTTGAGTAAATAAGACAAGTTGTATAAAGTTCTCATAACACCTAGCCAAACTTCAGCACTAGATCATGACCCCATAGGATTGGCCATGTTATACATTGCTTTCCTTCAATCCGAGGTGAGAGCATGTTCAAGATCTCTGCTGATCTCACTCCCATTATATTTTTCCTCTCCAAAGCTCCATCCTACTCCTCTCCATCTGACCGCTCCCCCATCTTCTCTTTTCCATACCTCATGACACCATCTCCTCAATCTAGCTCATATCTGGCTGGTTGAACCTCCTTCATGTTGTCATATCTTCACATTTTTGTATCTTATCTGCGATTCCATGTCTTTTCCTCTTCTCATTTCACATGCATCGCGTCCATTTGTTCTGTGTCTGTTGTGTGTGGCAGGGGTCTGTCTGTTCTCTGTACATAAGGTGCTATCTTTGCGGGAACAAATATTGGGAGGAGGTAATCACAAAGACAGAGAGACACAAAAGACAGACATAGTGGGACTCTACCCACATAACAAACTTTCCAACAATTATCTTTATGATTCATTAACATAAATGTTTCATTCCATGCATATACATACGTAAACAAAATACTGTATATATAATGCTTAAGCAATTGTAAAACTATGACTTTATGTCTGCCAAAGTGTGTCTGCTTGCATATTTCATATCATTACCTCATAAAGCTAATCAAGACCATAAACTTAATAAGGTAATTAACTCAGCTGGTGGTGAAATTAAAAAAAATACACCTGAGCTGGTCTCGAGAAGAGCTTTGGGAAGCAGAGCTGTGTTGTTCCAGCCATCCGAAAATATATCAGTAACATTTTCAAAGCAGACGAAATTCTTTGCGTTTTACTCTATCATTGTTTTGTTGTAATGTTAAAATGTGTCTTTTTCTCTGAGCAAATATACACTTACTGCTCAGATAAACAGCCTTAGCCGTTTTTTTTTTTGCCCGCCACAGACTTGCACAGCATTGTATGTGTGTATAAAGGACAGAATTTAGTGGAGGAACAGTGCACACGTAACCAAGAAAGGGCATTCTTAACCTCTCAGGTAATGTCTGATGAGTTTCATGGGTGAGGTGTAAAAGCTCAGAACAAAGACTCAGCTTAAATATTTTGAAAATTGTTCATTTTTGCCTACATATTCTTACCAATCATGACACTGTACAGAGCAAACAGGATGACCAAGACTGCAGTCGCCTGCTGTCAAATCATATTATGTGTTACCATGGGTTGCAGGCTAGACAAGCATTTTGTGAATATGCCACAGATCCCGTCTTCGGACGCAGGCACAGAATACACGCTCGGTGTGGTCAGCCTGTCAGAGCCTCAGCCATGCCGATTATAACTGTTCATTTGTGCCAGGGTCAATCATAGTGGTCATATTGGGTGTGGCCAGCTTGCTGTGGTCATCTGAACATCTTCAGAAGTCTCTAAGGTTCCCCTAGCCTGTAATGGTGAAGATGCTGACATCAGTGAGGGCGGCAATAAATGTGATTTTAAGAACGTCTTACTTCTTTCTGAACTCTCATTTTAGAGACTGTGCAACGTGTCCTTAGACGCATTTTAAAGAGCTGAGTAAAGAGCAGTGATGATCTCCATACAACAGCTTTGAGTCAGCACTGGACACATGCATAAATTCATATCTTAGTTCACGCACTCACACACACAGACACACACACTCACCATGCATCGCAGATCTCACATGGCATTATGGCCTAATGTCTTTTTAATGCAGTCTGTGCGGAGCAGTCAATGTGCCTAATTTGTTTTTGTCTCCAGATTGTGTGCTTTTGGTGAACGGGGAAATCAAAGCTGTCAAAATAGCATCTCAAATTAGCCGCCCTTTTCCCTTTCATTTCGTCGGGTGTACCTGCGTGATCCTCCTTTCCAGGCGGTCAAACCCCCCTGTATTACAGACACTTTGAACCGAGGGCAGCGCCGGGGGAAGCATTTTAGTGTCGCACAAGCTCTCTGAAGCTGTGCTCCTTTTCCCTGCCACTGACTGCATCAGAAAAATGGTTGTCCCCTCAGAGAATGGGAGGCCATCTGACATCCTGGAGCTTGCTGCCCTCCTCTCATTAGTCTAGAGCACCCAGCAGGTGGCGTGGCCGTTGAAAACAGGGTCTGTCATTGCTTTAAGTCCTTACTTTAAATAGCCCCCAACAGGGTTCCTACCAATTACTGCAGCAATCCAGTAAAAATCCAGTCCTAAGACTACATCTATGAATAGAAAATAACAAAAAGAAAAATACATTATCATGACTGATGTTGGAACCTCATATAATGGTTAGCATGTAGAATAGTAATATGCAGACTGATGATGTTTAGCATGTGCAGTAATAAGGTCTAGCATCAGAGAAGAACCAAGCGTATGGAATGATAACCATTAGCACAGAGATTGGTTAGCATGTCGAATGATGGCTAGTGTGTATTATAGAAAGGTTACTAGGTGTAAGGATAATGGCTAGCATACAGCCTGATGGTGGTTAACTTGTAGAATGATTAAGGCTAGCATGTAGAAAAACAATGGCTAGTGGGTGGAATGACGATGCTAGCAAATTGAATGCTAATTGTTGCAATGAATAAGGACGATGTCTAGCATTTGGATTAGTGGTTCTAGAATACAGGATGACGATTGTTTGTCAGGAGAATTTCGGGAGCTATGAGGTGCTAATACTTGTGCACTGCTAATCGGGTAAAGCACTCGAAATGCGGGAAGGCACTTCTACTATAGAACAAATTTAAACTAGTCATGTTGCCGTGGAAACCAATATTGTCAGATGTGTGCAGGCTGTGTGACTGTGTGCACGCGTGTGGGGTGGAGGGGGTGTATGATAATATCTAAGCATGTGTGTATGTCAAAAAAGAAAGCAAGTGAGATGCAAAAAAGAGTGCAAATGGTTTAGGGGTGCGAAAAAGGAAGGTTATGTCCTCATGTCCCCAACAGTGATGAGAAGGGCTTTAATTATTCTCCATGTTGGACAGCACAGGGGAACAGAGCAATGACCTCTACAATGGCACCAAGTTCTGTTTAAGTAATCAAAACCTAATCAAAATCACAGTCTTTAACAATGAAACATAATAATAGAAAATGACAGAAAGAATATGGAACAATTTTTCAGCTTAAGAAATACAAATTCTTAAAGTTCTCAAAATGCTAGAACATTTGCAAATGACAATGAAAGATAATAAGTGAAAATGATTGTACTCAGCATACTTAACATCTCAGCCAGCTTGCAGCATCATAAATAAAATGTTCTCTCCCAGTAAATCGCAAAAGGTTCACTTCAATTGGTTTATCTTGGTTAACTTAGATTTTTAGCCATTTTCCTGACATCTGAAACCAAGGATGTAAGAGATGAACAATTGCTTGAACATTTATATAAGCAGAGATCAAAGATACTTATTTTTATGGCATAATTGTATGCAAAAATTTCATTAAGAATGACTCTGTGGACTTCAATCTTGAGTGCCTATCTTGTAGGTATATATACTGCCTGGCCAAAAAAAAAGTCGCACACCTTAATAATTTCATTGGACCGCTTTTAGTTTTGATTATGGCATGCATTCATCTTGGCATTGTTTTGACAAGCTTGTGCAATGAGTCAACGTTTATTTTCATTCAGATTTGCATCAGTCTTTCCCTGAGATCTTGTACTGATGATGGGAGAGTTGAGCCACTCAGTACAATCTTCTCCACCACATCCCAAAGACTTACAGTGGAGTTAAGGTCAAGGTGCATGAAGAATCATTTTCACAGATGATCTGGCCACCACAGAGTCCTGACCATAACCACCATTTTTTTTTTTTTTTGGCCGGGCAGTGTATATACGGTATGTAAAATAAAATTCTTTCCATAATACTGCTTAAGTCCAAATTTTTTTTCCATAGTACTGCTACCTTACCATTCTACAAAACTTAACAAAGAAAAGTACAGTATTAACATGAATAAAAAGTCTTTCTTCCATGACAATTAAAGAATGTTCTGAGTTATCGGTTAGGTTAGTTAATTATGCGGTGCATTTATAATACCATTAAAAATGCAGATTTAAAAGTAACAAAAATATTACTTGTTTTAGGATGTACAGTGTTAGTGTAATGCTCTTGTAAAATGGCTAAAATTAATGTATTTAATTTTCTGATAGAATAGACCACAATGTTATGGTAAAATATGAAACATTAATATGTCTAGTTTCATGTCCTGTTGAAGTAACACAGAGTGCCAGGATTGATATTTTGGTAGAGGATGTGATGCTTGTGCATCCGGTTTAATGTTTTATTAAAGTAGTATGTGACATTATTGTGCCTAGTCTGATGTTCTGGTAGAGTACCTGATGTTAGTATCTCTGGTTTAAGGTTCTGGTTGAATATGTGACATATTTAGCCTAGTCTGATGTTCTGGTAGAGTACCTGATGTTAGTATCTCTGGTTTAAGGTTCTGGTTGAATATGTGACATATTTAGCCTAGTCTGATGTTCTGGTAGAGTACCTGATGTTAGCATCTCTGGTTTAAGGTTCTAGTTGAGTATGTGACACATTTAGCCTAG
>JAACJT020022833.1:0-29948 GCA_009936485.2 Gymnarchus niloticus | reverse complement strand
GGAAAACCATAGCTTTGACAATACGGACCTTGGTTGTCAGGGTGATGTCTCTGCTTTTTAATATGCTGTCTAGATTTCTGGATTTAGAGTGCATCGTAATATATCGCTAAAACACTAATAAGGTTGTTTCTTCTTTCTACATTGTGACAGAGTGTATAGAAATGTACACAACTACTTTGTTTTGTAATGGTACAATTTAAAGTAAATATGAGATACAAAAGCAGCTTCATTTCCTATGGCTAAATATGTGATTTTTTTCAAGTTTAATGTTATTTAACAAATACCTTCGTAAACACTATTTATGGGATTCATGTGTCATAGTTACAGTAACAAAAGCAATTTTACTAAAGGGGTATTGTGCTACTGTCGAAAAGTAATCATTTCTGCTCAAAAGTCATGGGTTTCCTTGAACTGAAAAAAACACAGAACAGCAGCAATTCGGTATTAAATCAGAAATGGGCAAAGATGAATGGTGCCAGGCAGTTCCCACCACTTAACTTCACACTACAGTGAGATATGGAAACTATTTACTCTGGTAACCCTTGTGGTTTGGACAGGGAAACATTTTCACTCACTGCCACAGTGCCTGGACTTCAAAACTGTCCATAAACCATAACCCAATACTGACATTAGCCATTTATTAATCTATTCACAAAACATTTTCATTTTGAACATTTAAATTAGTCCCAATGAACCTGTATCTGTTTAAACACTAAGAAACAACAGATTTTTCTTACTTATCTCCCTACAGCATCTTTCATATGTAGGCATAAATTGGGATGGATGTGGTTCTCATAAGCAAAAAAGAAAAACAGATGATTTTTTGGAATTACAGTCTGTACAAGTTAAAGAGAGGAGCAGGAGCAAAGGCAGATTGAACAATGTTACTGTTTTCTTTTGTAAGCTAATGCCTAACACTGCTGTGGTATCCCTTACTGCATTGTTCATTGGTGATTCAAGAGCAGTGAGAATGCAAGGATTGTAAACTTTGTTGGAAATGGTAAAGTTTCTGGTAACGGGCTGATAAAATAGTTTGACTAATGCAGTTTGTGCCTTTAAGGGTAACAGCCTGCCTCATGTATAATTCTCAGTTTTCATGGCTTCTGTGAAAATGACATTTGTGTGTGTGTGTGTGTGTGTGTGTGTGTGTGTGTAAGTAAATGCAGTTATCCTGTTGTGTGGACACAATCTGCCCTGGAGGAGTGAAATCCTGTTAGTTGTTTCCTTGTGGGGACATTTGTTATGTCCTCACAAGGGAAAATTTGATTTTATAAAAATCTACAAATGCAATCAAAAAACCTAAAAAGCCAAAAGTCTATTGTGTTTTTTTGGTTACTCATGGTTAAGGTTATCATAGTTAGAATTAGGGCTAGGCCAATAGAAATGAGTGAAACATCCCCATAACATAAATACACTCTGTGTGTTTGTGTTTACAGGCTTGTGTGTATCCATCCATCCATCTTCCAGCCACTTATTCTGGTCAAGGTCGAGGAAGGTCTGGAGCACAACTAGGGTATACTCCAGACAGGATATGTATGTATGTATTTATTAGACAGTTGAAAGAGAGCTAGTTCTTTCCTCACATCTCCAAGGTTATGGGTTCATAGCCCATCTATGTGTGGAATTAGCATTTTCTCCATGTGCAGTGCAGTTTTCCGCTGGGTAGTCTAGTTTTCTCCCGCAGTCTAAAAACAAACAGTGAAGAGAATTGGCGTCTATAATTTGTTCACAGTGAACCCGCTTTTTTTGTGTGTGTGTCCATGTCTTTGCCCTCTGATGAATTGTGTTCCATCTAGAGTGTCTGCTGCCTTGTACCCTACAATGCCAGCAATAGGCAGCAGGCTCCCCACAGACCTGTACTGGATGGATGGATGGATGGATGGATGGATGGATGGATGGAAAACAGGGAGCTGGACATCACTTTATTTTCATTCCTGTGGTCCATTTACCGGCTGGCCCTGTGTGTTGTGGAGTGTGTATGTTCTCCATGCTGGTGTGTGTATGTCTCTATTCTGTAATGGACTGGGATCCCGTCCAGGGTGTGCCCTCTGCTTCCTGGGATGGACTCCAGGTTCACTGCAACATTGCATCAAGTTACATGAAGACTGAATTTCTGCTCAAGTGCCGAGGACAATTAGAAGGTTCCGGAAGTTAGCAGCATCATGAATCAAGTGTCAGTATCAACTATCATCTCTCAGGTATCGTCCTCTGAAGCTATTTGATAGTAATTTAATTTATGTATGCAGATTAATCCCTTCCGCACTGGGTAATAGTGTAATTTCATTTATTGTACAGCTGTTAAATCACGCCTAACCTTGACAGAATAGCATCCATTAGAGATAAATGGATAATGAGTCAGTCAGGATATGGTGGAACCAATAGATTAGGTACGCGACATTCATAATTTTGCTAGGTGATGGTAAAACTCCATTTTAGTATAAATTATGAAATTAAAACAAACACTTGTACAGATATGTGGCTGCCAGTAAATTATGTTCATTGCAAGGCTGCTGAGTGGGACTGCATTGATAATTGACTGAAAGTGCAACCGGGAAAACAAAATGATCTTATTTATTGATTTACTTATTCATTGCTGGTATATTACAAAAAAATTACATCACTCTGTAATTCCAGATCAACCCCGTCAAACTGCTCAAAATGCCATTAGCGACTCAAAGAAACCATGTGTAAATTATGGGATGTGGATGACAGTGAACAACTGCTGCCCAGAACTGACTTTTCAGAGCCCCCTTTGTTACCTGTTCCTATTCCAAAGAGGTGCCTGACGCATCTGCTGACAATTCATGACAAACAAAATGCATTTGCCTGTACTTCTCTATTCCTGTGGATGGTTTTCCTCCCATTAAAATAGTGAACAGTACTTTTTCCAACTCATGTTAACACTTACAATACCAAGAACAGCTGATGGACTTGACCACAAAGGATGCCACATTATAAACATTGCTTTGTTTTTGACTGATGTCATATTCTTATGACTTCCTCTCCAAGGAGTGGTGACGCAGGTCACGGTATGGTCCTCGCCATTCAGTTTCTCCACACGTTTGCTCTTCAGGTCTCACACGGGCTCACACTCACGTTGTTGGCCTCACTGTCTGTGTGGTTATGATAGGGGCACTCGGACCCGGTGGTTATGAGCTGCCTCGTTACGGGGTTTCCCTGCAGCTTTAGGCCACATGGTTTTCAGTATTGGTCAAGAGTTGAGCAGGCATTAGACAGGGCGTGGGGCCTCTTCCAGTTTCCTACTATTCAGAATGAGAGCAGACATCCTCAGCTTACTGAAATCCACAAAAAAACAGTTACAATTACCATTACCTTATACTACATTTTTACCATTTCACATCTAATTTACATACATGTTGGCACACAGTGGAAGGGCACTGCGAAAACTACAGCTCATTAACTTTGAAGAATCTCGTGAATTTAAATCAAGGCGGTGGATTTGTTCTTGTTATGAATAAGGTCATTACTCTCTAAAACTCAGTCACTATATATACCCATGCTTCTTATTTTGGCATTTGTACCAGGTGCTTTGGAATTCTTTTCGTTTTTGCCCACCCCATTTTGTTTTCCATGACAGACCCAGCTTTGGGATCAGCACCCTACAGGTCAACAGCCTTGTTCAAAGGTTCAGCAGTGGTAGGATTACTCTTCCAACCCAGCCATAGGATCCAAACCCACAAGCTCAGAGCCCTATCTTTCAGTGTTATATGCATGTATTACACCAACTCTTTTACAATTCTGTAGTGTTTCCCAAACTGTACATCTATACCCTGTTATCTAAGTGTAACTGGATTGTGGAAATCACTTGAATAGCACAAACTCAGACCAGACCCAACAAAGGAACCCCAATCAATCTCCCTAAAATTCAAAAATACCAATTTTAGCATTATAAGAAACAGTGGCAGTTCTAGGCCATTTCAAGCAGGGGGACCAGGCTGGGGCCATTTGTTCTGTTGGGCAGGGGCACATATGCGGAAAAAAGATATATATATGTGACTTGCAGCACCATTTAAAAAAATCAGAGGCAGCGTGGGCTGAAAACCTGTGAGCCTCATGGGTAAACGATAACACTTCATGTGTGTCTCTCATCTATGGGGGCCAGCGGAGGAGCAGGTGCCCCCCCCAAAAAAAATTGCCCCTGATAAAAAGCACTTCAAACACTAGTTTTTAAATTCTTAAACAGTTTAATTCCTAAATTGCTGACTTTTCAAAGTTACCATGTGACTTGTAAACTTGGCTGTTCGGCCTAAAAAGGACTTTTATGGACCATGGAATTCTGGAGGGCCTGTCTTAGTGTCTTAGAAAGGTACCATTTAATTTGTCACATGTTAGCAGTTCTCTGACTAAGTAATGATTAACTCATGTTATGACTCTCAATATGCTGTAGATGGTACCTTCACAACAGAAGAATGGATCCTTTATTGAGATTGCAGAGTTCAAAAACTCCAGAGCAAATTGACTCCATTGTCTTGAATCGCCCACATGTGACTGGTCACATCTGATTCTTCTGAATGCAGAATGAGGAACTTACATAGGGTTTTACCTTCCATCATTCAAGCAATATGGGAATTCAGTGTCAGACCCGTGAGAATATATCAGCAACTGACTTATTAGCCAGGGCATAGGGACCAGCCGATATTCCTTTTTCCAAGACCTTTCTGCTGCAGTGTTCGAGGAATGTCCATTAACAGCTATGGAAAGCAGCCAGGATAGTCATTGATTTGTTTATGTCTGCACTAAGTGAATTGGACATACAGGAAAAGGCTGGTTTTCTGACACTGCTTGTGTGGGAGGTGGAGACTGATGCAATTTTGCTTCGCCTAGCTAGCGTTTGGAGTTTGGAATGCATGTGGGCGGTTTTCTGACTAACAAATCCAGGGAGCTAAAAATAGACAGGCCCAACGCTAGCACAGAGAGGCACAACACAGGCACAAAGGCAGCAGTGGAATGGAAATACTATCATTACCATTCAGCTCTCTGATGAACCTCACACTTCAGAATTTACTTGTACCAGTCGCTATGACTGGGGATGTTTTGTTAGGATTAGGCTTTTTTGTTAGTATTTTATGTTTCGAGAAAAAAAAAAGTCACGTTAAGTGCTTATGCCTAGCAATGTGTTTGATGATATTGAGGCCATCATTGTGCAAGTGGGAAATGAGCAGATGTGTAGCAGAAATAGTCTCCTTCTTAGCAGCTGGCAGGCACTAACACGGCAGAGGGACTCATGACAGAGCAACCTGATGATGTATTACAGGATCGCCCCTTTACTCTGGGTCTTTACATAACTTCTTCCCAGAACTGTTTCCTGTCATCAAGCAAAGGTTTATCTGCCCCCGCATACAGTGCCAGCGGGCTTTCCAGCATTCTCCAGGAAGCTGGCACCCAGTGTTATCCTGCCACAAATCATCCTGTAGCTCGAGTTGTAGCTGTGGCTTGGCTGGATGTCACAGGGCTCCAAATGTGCATCTAAAGAGGCATGCCTTTACTTTCAAACTTCTCGATGATGATGGCCAGCAAATCATCCACTATGGCAAGAATGTCCGTACTGTGAATGTAATTACACCTGAACCATGGGGAGGCCGTAATATGTGAAGAACAACTCTTAGAGAATGCGACTCTGAAGTTCTGCTGTCATGGTTCATTGTCATCTTTCAGCTAAAACCCATACGCGTGTTAACCTATCCACCTCCAATAGATGCCCATCCGGTACTGCGTCATAGGGAGCCTGGAGACTATCCCAAAAAACACAAGGAAGAGGGACACCCTAGATAGGAATTTACTTCGCCAGAAACCTACACAAACGTGGGCAGAACATGCACAATCCTTTCAATTATTACTTGCAGTGGCTGGTGGCAATAATTGAAATTTCATACTATAACGAAACAAAATACCCAAATAACAATCTTTGCACAGCACTACGGTAAAGATCTAAGTAATAAAAACAAAATCTATAATGATATAACTGCTGTTAATGGACATGAATCCGTCTGATTATAGATCCATCCATACTCTAACTGATTACTCTGGTTAGGGTCATGGCGGGGTGGTATGTAGCCTAAGTACCATAGGACACAAGTCTGGGGTACAGCCTGAATGGGACGTCGTTATAAATTTGTAAATGAAAATGTAACATTATTCATTCATTTTCCAAATGCTTATCCTATACAGGGTCGGGGGGGGGGTGGATCCTTTCCCGGGCAGCATAGGACACAAGTCTGGGGTACAGCCTGAATGGGATGTCGTTACAAACATGGAAAAATACTACAAAGGTTATTATTTACTTATATTTATTTCATTACAGAAAAAGATCAGAAAGCAGCCAACTGCAGCAGCTGGAGAGTGAAGCACAACGATTACGCACAGAATACACAGTTAATACATATATTAACAACATTTACAAAGAACTGTACACGCCGTGCCATGCCAAGCTGCAGTGCTCAGCCGCTTCCATTACTATTTCTGGTGTATGTGAAAAACCTCTGTTCATCTTTTCCAAATGTTTTTCTTCAGATTAGGACTCCAAATGAAGCTGGATTAAATCGCATAAACATAAGAGCAGAAGATAACAGAAAATTTGAGGATCTCATCTTGCGACTGAGGCCTTTTACGAAACAGATGTACAGTAAAAGTGAAAGAGAACTGAGGAGAAAAAAAAAAAATTCTCGATGAAAATGACCGTTGTGCATTTTCTTTACCAGCAACATTAACCATTCCATATTCAATGTTAAAACAATGAACGATGTCAGTGTCCTTCTCAGTTGTAAGGTGACAATGTTCCTTTTAAAATTGCGACAGGAGAAGAGAAGGGCTTCAGACAGCACTGCGGTCTTCCGTATTTCATAAGAAAAGGTCATAGACCATCAGAGACTCTTCTTGGCAACTCTGCGTCATCCTTACAGTGGCCTGCAACTGTTCTGGACCACGTTCAGGAATAGCTGTCCTACAAATCAGGTTCCTCATTCTGCCTGAGAAATAAGCACGTGGTCCACTGAGGCAGCATGGAGACCCGCTGTCTTCTGTGGAAATCCATCTTTGATAAAAACAACTCAGCAGGGCATAATTGGGACGTGATGGCTTACTTTTTTGATTCTACGGTGTAGCATGGTTCTTTCAACGTTCCCCCCGTGACCACTGAGTGGAGGCAATTTGTTTCCTTTTTGCAATAAATGTTATTGTCTTCATAAAGAACGTTTCTAGGAACATTTCTAGGAGATGCACAGCCTATTCTTAAAAGCATTAACGATACCTGGAATGGCGACTGCAGTATTTACATTCGGTGCGATCCGTCACAGCCTAATGATGCCTCATGTTCTTCACAGGTCCGTATGGGTTTCTGTCTTCACAAGGGTTTGGCCATCGTTCTCAAAAACGCAGAGGCCCTGAGACGTGGGGCCGACGGGATCCTGCTGAACGGGCTCCAGGGGTACGCCACGGGTCCCGTTGGTGAGCTGGCTGTGGATCTGGCTGAACTGCACGTCGTTATAGAAGTCCAGTTCCGGCTGTGCTTGGTTGTCCATGGGCAGGTTGAAGGTCTGGTCCATGTTCACCAAGCTCAGACTGGACATGATGTTCATGTCCAGTGACATGTGCTCGGTGTGACGGTCAGCGTCAGGGAACATGTAGCCTTGGTGCTCACAGCCAACAGGGACGGAGAGTGAAGGTGACATAGCTCCAGACGCTTCCAAAGTTGATACGGTTCTTAAAAGGTTCTCGAAATCCTCAGAGGTAATTTCAAGGCTGCCACTGAAGTCCTGTTTGAAATCCGCAGTGCCGCTGTAATGAATCTCCTTCAAGTCTTGCGAAGATCGACCGGTAGGTGCCCCCTGAAGAGGATCCGCTACTGGATAAGTGGTCTCGGGAGTAAGGAAATGGAACTGGTCAAACTGGCAAGAACTGGACACCTCAGGGATTGCCTGGTGTTGATCTAGAGACAGAAAATGTGAAGTGAGAGACAGCTATATATTAGGATAATCCAGAAATTAAGAGCTATATGAATATTTTTTTATATAAACTAGGTATGTTTTAACACCCTTTAATAGAGTATCCTCTAAAGATCTGCAAGAGAAATCTCCATCACTTAGTGCCTTAAACAGGCAGTGGAAAACATCTAATATGCTACTCTAAATTACACTGAAACAATTAACACGGCAGATGTATCATGAAAGACAAGTTCTTACTTGTTCCAGGGCACCCCTCTGTGAAGCTGATGTCAGGTTTTATTTTTCTCTTTCGGTTCACTTCATAAGGATCTACAGAGAGAGGTCCATACACGCATGAGAGGATGGGACTCTATTTGCCTATAGCACACTGCCATTAAACCACATTGTCTGTATATGGATAAAGTCTTAATGTAACTGCATTACAGCGGCTTAGTGCTTAGCACTGTTGCCTGACACCTTCAGGGTCGGGGGTCCAAATACAGAGCAGTCTGGCTAACTAGCATCTCTAAATGGCCCATAGCTTGTGAACATTTGTGAGTATGTACCCTGCTTTGGAGCCACATCCTGCCCAAAGTGTTCCCCAGCCTTGTAGCCGAAAGTGTCCTTGATAGGCTCCACACCTCACCATGAGGATAAGCGTGTTGTAGATGGATGGAAGGGTGGATTTAAGACAGATGCATGCAGGAGAAGGCAGCAGCAAGGACCTAAATGAACTTCTAAATGAAGTGTTTGGTCAAACACAGGGACATTTCCAATGCGGAAATCTGCCTCACGTCTCCAAAGCTGTGGATTCAAATCCCATCCTACCAGTAAAGGCAGATGTTGCAAAAATGTGCTTAGGTAAATTGGTAGCTCTAAACTGGCAGTAGTCTATGAGTGTCTGCCCTGAGCTTCTGTTATGGATGGATGGATAAAATAAACACCTAATTTCAACTGTAGACGGTAAGTGCTTGTGATGGAACAGATGATGCCTCAAAATCTATGTTGGGTTGGAGAACCCCAAACTACTAAGCAATGTAGGCTAGCACCTGCATTAATTATTAGTTCAGGATACTTCCACCCAACATAGCTTTTGAGGCATCATCAGAGGTTTTGAAGCCTCATTTAGTGCCAGTATTGAGTGGTAGTTGGGGATACTCCCACCCACAATAGGTTTTGAAGCCTCCTTTGTCCCATCCGTAGTAAGAGCTCTTTCTTTTCCTTTAGCTGTAAACCACAGCGTAACACAGATCAAAAAGTTTATCAATACATTTTGTAGGTGTTACTTTCATTGGGCGTGAATTTCAGCTAAGTGACTTTATTGTCCCTTGCATGTTTGGATTACTCCAGATTCGTAACTGGTTATACTTTTTAAACTGCCAAAATAAGCACAGGGGCTGAAACTTCTCCAAAGCAACAAAAATTTCCTTTGTGAAACTTTTGGTTTCAGTAAATTCTCGTCAGTCTTGTCAGAGGTTATGACACGTTTATTAAGAGACAAACGCCTCAGTTCAAAAATGTCTGTTATTGATTGAGGTGTAGGCTGCATTGAACGAAACATTGCATATGAGTCACAGGGAGTTTTGTGTGTCTTGAAATGAACGTAACCTTGTTTGTCCATCAGTGTTGTCAGCACTGACGAAGCGGAGAGGGATCAAACTCACACTTGGCAATTTCATTACAGAAGTTATTACGTTATTATAGAAGTTATTAAGTTATTATATTTAATGGAATACATATTGGCAGATGCATGTAAAAGATCTGTAGTAGCCTTCAATATGAGTTATATTAGAAACTAGTTCTTGGGTAGCAGATGTGTTTATTACACAGTGCTTATATTTGATTGTACGTAATAAACATAATCAACCATGAATGAAAATACCTTAATGTAGGTGTGTGTGTTAAATGAACACATGCTTTAAGAGACATGCATCCATCTTTCTCCCTGGGGAAAAATAGATACTGCTCCCTTAGTAACGAGCATTGAGACAGGACTTCCTCACCCGGATTGTGGGGAAGGTACGTGAACTTCACAGGCTCACTGTTCATGTGGTCGGAGAGCCGGCGCAGGAAGACATCAACTTCCACCTCCTCTGTGACGTCCCGCTCCTGGTAGGGCGGAGACTTGAAGACGATGGCGATTTGCCGGTGGACATCCGTCTGGGCAAACTCCGCCTTGGCCTCCCACTTGTCCCGGCTGAAGATGATTTCGATGTCATCTGCGCAAAGCGCAAACAAGGTTAGCTCAGTATCAGTGCGCAAAATGGCCGTTACAGAGTGGGACAAGGGCAGTACAGTGTTGATACATATGCAACTAAGCCATAACATGTAACCTACGCACCTATTACCACATTGATGAACATGCCCTTACATTTATTCCGAAAGCCGTCTTTTCAGCATAGTGATTTGCGAGTGTCCATTGCCTTACCTTTCTGCACCTTGTCACATAAAAGGTATATCTCTGTTTTGCCAGTGCAGGGTCCCTGTACCACGTTCAGGCGGTTGATCTTTAGCTCCGAGGTGGTAGTCGCTTCTGCAATTAAAAGCACGCAGGCACATAAACATGGACACCTGCTCCAAAGCCTACGGGGTAGAACGTTCACAGCCCAGCAGTGTCAACGTGCTTTTTAATTCGCTTTAACGCCATGGCATGTCAGGGAAGGCTCAGAAGAATCTCGAGTTCTTAAGACAGTCGAATTGTCTACATCAAATGAAGACAGTCAACAGTTATTTTCATCACTAATCCTGACATTCTAAGCTAGGGTTCCATATCTCGTGGCTTTTGTGGGATCTGCACTCAAAAAAAAAAAATCCTTGTTGAAGAACAAAGCAAAAACAGCAGCATGCAGATGTTGTGCCGGGACTCACGGCTACTTAATGACAAGACTGAAAATATGTACACATCAGCTCACACTCTGCTGGACCTTCAGTTCGACATTACTGACCAGAAGCTACCAGCATTCTCATAACCCATGTACTGTCTGGCAACGCTGCTGTATGTGGTACCCTGGTACACATACAAGATCACCGGACGGAGGACAGAGCGCACTTATGCGGAGTCTTGACTCTTACTCTTGTCGTAGATTGGGTTGGATACCACGGGACTCAGCAGAGTCTTCTCTCCATCCTCCTTCTCCAACTCACACTGGAAGCACAGTCTCACCACATTCATGTCGATGTCCTCGATGCTCTTCGAGTGGTCAGCTGGGACCAAGTAGACGGAACAAAACCAATTATGAAATGCCAATGGGACTTTCAGCATATGAGCTAGGTGGAGGTCTTATCTCCCCAACAAAGCTCCCCAGTCATACCTGTAATGTTAGACATCTTCTTTCATGACCCTGTTTGTCTACGGTTCTTACTGTCTGCACTGAATTCGTTTAATCAGGTCTGACTAACAATGTAACCAACAAACACCTACAGCAATACAGCCACCATGTGTCCAATAATATCCGTATTACCCATATTGTTAATTCGACCTATTGGATTTCACACTTTACATGCGGCTTTTACTAATTAAATGTTTCTGAAAGAAGAAAATTAAATATTAGCTCCTAAAGTTAAAACTACAGCTCATATTAAAAAGGACAGGCAAAATTCAGGCAGAAATTAAACAACTGGTATAATTTCAGAAATTAAGGAAGTGTGCAGAAGTACGTCACAGAAGCAATGTCTTGCAGAGGTTGCCACGGAAATCACTTTGACTAGATGCACTTGTCAGAGCCCAAAGCCTGCATTTGTCACTTTGAGACAGGTTTTGACTGCTTAATCCCTGCCAACTACTTGCCTCAGTTGATGACCAAAGCTGACATCTGCTAGCTAAATAAAATGCTTTTTTCTGATATAGAATAACCAGTACACCACAGTAGCCTTAATCTGTGTCCCTTGAGGTGCCTATTAATACTTGAATGGTGTGATCCGACATGTTGATCGAGACTCCTGCCTCAGTATGTTCCAGGCTACTCAGTAGGTAGAAACAAATTCAATTTTCAATTCAACTTTATTTATATAGCGCTTTTAACACGGAGCGCGGTCACAAAGCGCTTTACATAGTCCCGGGCCCACAGTCCCCAGAAAGTAAGCCAAAGGCGACAGTGGCAAGGAAAAACTCCCTAAATATGTTTTTTTAATTTTCATGAAATGTCTCCAGGGAGCCAGCCGAATTAGCTAATAGTGTTGCTAACTGATTGATTGCCTGACTGAGGCTCACGTATAGACTCCAGAGTACTGAGAGTGCTAAGCAGATGCCTATATTGGATTATCCAGTTCATATTTACACACTTCATGGGGCGTTGTTCTGTATCAGTTCATCCAGCGCAAAATGGAATCGGTACGGTGTATATGTGAAGAAGCTTTCGTAGTAACATCTCAAACACTGAAGTCCCCTATTACACAGTACTACTAAAAATTTCACCAGGTATAAGAGCTGCTTTAGGCACTTTCTAACACCGTAAATAAATCACTGACACTCCATGACGTTCATTCTGCTATATGCCAACTACAACAGCGGAGTATGGTGTGTAGATGGAAGCAGACACATCCTACAGTTTGATTCTACTATTCATTCAGTTTCTACTGCCCTCTCAGTATCGACTATTAGCAGTACTTCACTGGATCGATAAGCTGTTCATAGGCCCTTTCTATAACAGCTAAGGCAATGCCAACATTATGAAGGCCAGGATGCACTCATCACCTCAGTTTGATTTTAAGGAACAAGCGGTCAGGCACGGACCACGTTCAGCATATCAGCTGCCATTTTTTTACTGATAAAATTTCATGCTGCAACAAGATTGCTTTCAATTCGATAACTTCTCTTAAGCTTGGCAGAGACATTTTACAATGTAGATGACGTCACCGAGTTCCTTCACCCTCGAGTCTTATTCTGTCTTTGTCAGTGGGACACACATCATTAGCGACTCTCTGTCACTTTAAGGGCTGCTCCCCAACATCCTATGTACCACATGGATGCACTTTTAGTACAAAGAGGCGCCTGCACCACAGCTATTAGCATGAGTCAGTCTGAACGCAGCAGCTCACTGACTGTTGAATGGGTCGATCTTTTGCCTCCTTCTCTTCTCCAGGGCTGCATCCAGCTCCTTTCGCCTCACACACTGGATCCCCAGGTTGGCAAAGCTGCATGAGACATATGAGAAATGAGACACAACAAACATGAATCAATTACATGAATTACAATCCAAGATGTAAAGACAAGTCAAACAATGAAAACATTTGTCTAGTACAGTAAGAAGACTATATCTGGAAACATCTGTCTAGTACAGTAGAAAAATGATATCTGGAAACACCTGCCTAGTACGGTAAAAAGATGATATCTGGAAACACCTGTCTAGTACAGTACAAAGACTATATCTAGAAACATCTGTCTAGTACAGTAGAAAAATATCTGGAAACACCTGTCTAGTACAGTAGAAAATTATATCTAGAAACACCTATCTAGTACAGTATGAAAACTACATCTGGAAACACCTGTTTAGTACTGTATGAAGACTATATCTGGAAACACCTGTCTGGTACAGTACAAAGACGATATCTGGAAACACCTGTATGGTACTGTACGAAGACGATATCTGGAAACATCTGTCTAGTACAGTAGAAAAATGATATCTGGAAACACCTGCCTAGTATGGTAAAAAGATGATATCTGGAAACACCTGTCTAGTACAGTAGAAAATTATATCTGGAAACACCTGTCTAGTACAGTATGAAGATGACATCTAGAAACACCTGTCTAGTACAGTATGAAAACTACATCTGGAAACACCTGTTTAGTACTGTATGAAGACTATATCTGGAAACACCTGTCTGGTACAGTACAAAGACGATATCTGGAAACACCTGTATGGTACTGTACGAAGACGATATCTGGAAACACCTGTCTAGTACAGTACGAAAACTACATCTGGAAACATCTGTCTGGTACAGTAGAAAATTGTATCTGGAAACACCTGTTTAGTACAGTATGAAGACTATATCTGGAAACACCTGTTTAGTACAGTATGAAGACTATATCTGGAAACACCTGTCTGGTACTGTACGAAGACTATATCTGGAAACATCTGTCTAGTACAGTACAAAGACTATCTAAACAGCTGCAAAGGGAGTGAACTATACTGTACATTTTGGAGTAGTAAAAGATAAAAGTGATGATATCAAGTCAAATAAATAGGGGGGAGGGGAGCTAACCTATGCTTTTGGTGGGTGCGGGGGTTGAGGTGAACAACACAGATGCCATCATTGCAGTCTTTCCCCACAAGGCTGTGGGGATGTGGCCGGTGAGGGATGTCTTTAGTCACCAGAGACACGATGATCTTTACCTTCTTCACTTGCTTCACATTGCCCCGGATCTAGTAGAATAAAAGAGCAGCGAGCGAGAGCCAGTTGTCAGGTCATTGCTTTGCTCCATCCAACATGTGTCCATCATAAGTGAGTATTGCTGTAGACAGTGCTGGGTACCTACAGCTATTCATTACAGCACAGATGTTTTTAACAGAAGCTAATGCTGCTATCCATCTTTGCTTCAGCCATTAACGTGACTTGTAAGCCCGGTCATCTGACCCTGTGAGCCTCACACAGGAAAACAACATCCATACGAGTGCTCCATACATGCACAAAGCAGTGTGCAGCTTTGACATGTCTTTCACTTTGCTGGGGGGGGTGGGGGTGGGGGGGGCAGGGGGGGGTAATCCCCACAGTGTAGCGAAGGCCTCTCCTCAAGGGACTTTCTATAGCAGTTGCACTCACACTTTCCATGCACGCTTGTTTATAATGAATAAGGCAATGCCTCATGAATACAGCCCAAACCACAAGGGGAACCCCTTTTTGCCCTGGGATCGATGGTACATTCCAGGTTGCCCTAAACCCTTAGAACCCCAATTCCAAACAGGCTTCAAAACAAAAACCTGCTGTTCATCCTGATACTTCTCTCATTCCATATCCTTCAGTTTAATCTCCTACACCTCCACCCATCCTACTAGTGTGGTTCTTTCGAGGAAAAACATGAATTATTTGCAAAATGATACCAAAAAGTCTATAAAGCTGATATTAACCATCTACAGAAGAATGAAAATCATTGCAGATAGTCGGTAAGAGCTAATATACTGTATAGGCAAGACAGAATTTTTGATACAAAATAATCACTCCAAATAAAGAGTCGTTCTACGTTCAGACCTCGATTGCAGGAAGGGTCTTGTTAGCTTCAGTGCTACTGGCTCCCAGGATGCTGCCCGCTGACCTCCCCTCACACTCATAGCGGAACCTCATGCCCCGCTCCTTGGGCTGCTCCACGATCACACACTTGGGAATGTCCAGGATCTTCTCCAGATGTTCCGTGCCTCCTTGGACACCCACTGCTCTGCTGAGAAATAATCCCTGGGTGGCAGAGGACGTGCCTCCGTGTCTAGAAATAGGCGAGGCCATGGTTTCTGGTTGGCAAATGGGAACCATTGACTGTGGAGAAAGAGAGGCAAAACAATGCAGGGCAAGAGCATGAAACTAACGAACTCACTGGATGTGATTACAGGTTTAATAAAGAACACAGGAGTAAAAGTATAGTCAATACAAAATAGTGTACAAGCATTCAATATATTCACTACTAATTATTCATTGTTACATATTTTTTCCCTCCAGTCACTAAGTCTAAGGCCTGTGTATATCAACAATAGACTGGCATGTCCAACTGAAAGTATTATACTTGAAATATTTCTAGAAACTACATTTTCTTACCCACCTATCCTCACATTAAAACATATACAACTACATTAAATCCAGGAAGCATATTGCAGATTTTCAAGCAACTACAAAGGCTAAGAGCAATGTACTCTTTTAAAGTCAGAAAAACAGGCCCTCTGGTAACTTCTACTAAAAGTGTTCAACTAAAAAGAAATGCAGTCATGTTTATAGAGCTTTTAATGAAGACCAGAAAAAAAAAAAAACGGAACACTTCCGTGAATTTACGATGCTTTTGTATTTTTCTGGCATCTCCGCGCCGATGGTCGTGTCCTCGTTTGACCTGAACACGACTCACCTCGGTCAACCCTCCTGATTCGCTCCGTATAAGACTTCCCTAATATAGTTACCTCTGGGCCTTGCAATGCTTCCGTTCCCCAGCCAGGTTCATGTCTGGCTCTGTCCATTTAGCGAATCTGGCTAAGGCACCGTCACTGAGGAGCTATACTAAGTAGCAGACCACCAGCACTGAAAGCGAGCCCCCCCGTCCACACGACCCAGGCCGATCACATACCTTCTTAGTCACAACCCGGCAGTAGCAACCTACAAAAGCCCAAACAACCGGAAGGCGTGTTTTCAAAACAAAGGGCGAAGAAAAAAGAGACAGTAGCCTACATCTGATAAAAAAAATAACTTTCCATCTGCTTCCATCCAAACGATGGTACTACTTGTAGTCTTTCAAAAATTATCCAGCATTTAGTTGCTATGAGAACATTAAACAAGCTCCAGTTCTTTGTTCATGCTTGAGTTGAAGCAGAGGGGCATACACGACCTTTTGCCTTGAGCTGTACGTCTGTTTGTGCATGCGCATGTGTGTGGATGTGTGTTTGTGTCCAGGTCTGAGCACGCCCGGGAACCAACGGAAGGCATCGACACAAAGACGGGACCGGGCGGCCAATCAGAGCGTGACTGAAGACAAGGAAGTGGAGTCACTTCCAGGAAGGCTACCAATCACAGGGCTCAAAGTAGAGCCGGGGGCGTGAGCCTTAGTATGCTGTGCGTTTTTGTCATGATGGCCGGAGTCAGTTATAGAATACCGTTAGGAAGAGACTGAAAGTAAGAATCAAATTACAAACCGTCACACTACTCCACCACAAACCCCCCACCCAGCAGTAACTTCTGCAGTTAAAAGTGCTTCCAGTCAGTCTCCTTTGCCAATATTTTAAAACATGTTGCCACAAACTGAAAGCAAAGTGAATTGTTTAAGTGCTTCTCAACTGCATTATTATCAAGATCACTAAATCCATGCAAAATTTCCCAGATCCATAACTAGCTTAAAAGACACCACCAATATTATCAGTTATGTTTCACCGCACTTTAAAAACTGTGAAGATCCTTAAAGAAGCAGATTCTCATTAACTACACTGGAGATAAAGACGAACTCCTTAACTTCTGAATTTGCAACTGGCATCCTGTTAAAGATTAACCCCATGTTTAGTGTGACTTAACAGCAGACAAATAAAATCCAGACCCGTGGTAAAAGGCCAGAATGAAAGCTCCAGCCATTAAGCCATAAACAGCCAAACACGGGCACACGTCCTGTTGTTGTACCTTAGCACAGAAGCCAAATGAACTCACTTGGGGACCCGTGCCTCTGGACACCAGTAATGGCTGGGTACACCTTTGTCTTGCTGCAGGGAGAATGTCCGAGGTCTGAGGGGGTGGGGGTGGTCCAGGCAGCAGAGGGGTGGCAGACATTTTTTTTTCCACATACTCATTAATCAGATCTGCAGGGAATCAAGACCGCCAATAGATAAAGCCACATTTCATTTAGCTATATAACACGTAATTAAGATTTAAATGCTGATAGGGGATAGACTAGCCTACACATACTTTTTAAACAACGTAATTTTAGTTTTAAAAGAATCTAGTATTCACATGAAAACAAATGAGTTTCTGTGAGTTTTCTAATGAAACATGGCTTAAAATGTTTAAAATGCAAGTAAATATAAAGACAGCTTCATTCTGAAAAGATATATGCAGCATTATTGCTGTTGTATATATCTGTTTCTTGCTTACTTTTATCTTGAGATTTATAATTAAACTGATTACTTGTATGAGTGTGTAATTGTATTATTTTCAGGTCCAATTAAGATTAAGTATCCTACGACAGGCAAGGTTGACAAATGTGTTTCTTTAACCATCAGGCTACATGCTGCTGAAATGTAAAATGTACAATCACATAACACATGCAGATATTAGACAAGTTCATGAGGCATGTCTCTGGGCTTAACTGGCTCTGTTCTGCATCGAACCAAAAACGACTTGAGCATCATCACTCAGTCTCTCTCCCAAGCATACTAGAGTAAACAAACATCACACTCTCATTCTGGTCAAGTGCTGAAATGATACAGCTGGAGATGAGCACCGAGCCACAGGCGTAGATGCCATCCAGCTAATCCCGAATATCAAAACGCCGAACCAGCATGTCAGAGACCATCGCGCGCCCCCGCGCGCGCGCCACTTCGGGGGTCCCTGGCGACGCTCGCGCCGTCCCGCCGCCTCATTTTTATGCATAACCGAAATTTCACGCAACGGTCCACGCAACATTACGTTCCTTCGCGGAAGCTGGCGTAAAATCGAGAGCTTAAAAATGGCAACTGCGAATTAGGCCATGTCGCACTTTACAGCAGGACGTATACATCTGGCTAAACTAAACACAGACGTGAAACAAATATTGATGCTATTACTTTGTGTTCGGAACCATTAATAAACACATTTAACAAAATAATGTTATTCTATAGCGGTGTTCCTGCGACATCACTTTGTTTTGAAGAATTCGACCATCATTTCTTCTTGCGTATTCTTGGCTGGAAAAACGTACCTAGGTACTCCTGCGTTGCGTCCGTGGTACTCATCTCTCATTGTACACAAAGCCCTTTCAAATATTCTTTTTCATTTTTCTTTGACTCATTGATAGGTGTTGACTAATTCGGTGCTTAGTCCTTATTTTCCCACAAGTTGAGGTGGTTTGAGATGCTGCCGTGGTTTACTCTGATCTGCGCTTCTTCATTCCGATTATATATAGCACATGGATGAGGTCAAAATAAATGGAGAAATTAATTTGTTTATCCTCGTTTCATTGTTCTTTGTTTTTTTTTTCCTCTATAATCCTGTAAATCGATGTCAGTCTGTCCAATGCCGATCTTAGACTGAAGTAAATCGTAAACTGCGCCTCTAGCTTAGCAGCCCTGGGTCTTTTATATGTTTAAGTATAACCTGAAATCATCGCAGGTTATAGATGTCTTTCTTTTCTTAATATCGGTACAGAAATGTGGAAATTCCCCCTACGTCAGCGCTCGGGAAACCCCCCATGGGCACCAAGCGTCTTCATGGCAACGGCGGTCTAAATAGAAAACGATTTGGTAGAGGATGTGTGCCGATGTGACATACTTCATTTACTAGGCATTGTGGGAAGAATATACTTTGTAAATATGGCTCTTCTAGGAATCTCTAATAAATGTTGACCATTTCTGTTCGAAGCACCTTCTGCTGACCTGTATACAGGCTTGCTATTGATAGAGTTTGCGTTATATTACACAACTTACCGTATCAGCTAACCTGATTTAACCCTAACTTTACAGCGTGATAATAGCTGCAATATAATTGTTTCGCATTTAGCAAAATGCTGTGATTCAACTAATCGTATCAGATGTCTGCTTTCTATGTGGATATACCGTTTCGCAGTCCAGTTTAATTACACGGTTCTTGACGTTGTCAGTGTCTCATGGAACGAATTGCTATCTTTTTCTAAGATTAACAAAACCCCGGCTGCTCTTCTTCAAAGGCAGGCATGACGTTCGAACTCCACTTTCCACTTGTTGCATCACCCGAGGATGCAGTGTTCTATGCCGTCCATAGAGGGCACTGTTGATCCTGCCTTATACTCCACATCAAGTCAGGTTTTCCGCCACCTTCTTACTCTCGTCACGTAATTATTATTGCAGTATGCTGTAATAAAACTGCCCTGCGACTGTCCTGCAAGGAGGAAAGTGATCAATTAAAAAATATATACAACTTCGTATGCAAAATTTCATATTTTTAAATTCAAATTTTAAAAGGAACTCTACTACTGGGGTGCTATAACAATGTAATCAAGCGGTACGTTATAGTATTTAAAACTCTATATACAAAAAGCTATAAAAACCTTTAATATAATTATTTGAAATCCTTCTTGTATTTCCCCTGACATTTGTTTTGTTTTGTTATATTGTACACTTTTACTCGTTGTATATTATTGTTCTGTATTCGTCAGTTTTGGAAATAAAAAGATTTGTTTATAAATGTTAAAAAAATTATAGTCGGTCGTAGAATTTGTAAAATAGCAATGAAAAACGCAAAATATAAAGAGACTGTCAATATTGTGAACAATTACATTTGTCATTTTTAAAGAAAAACGCATACTGTAGCCATCAGCACGTTTTCCACATCGACAGGACGAAAACGGCAGCTTAAGTTTCCGTTTTGATACCTCACTCATATTGAATTGATAATATACGTTTATTGCAAAATGTGCTTTTACCAAATATAGACATTCTTACACTGAAATGCATCACAAAGAAATGTCACGATAAGCAATAACACTGCCATCTACAGACTGGTAATATCCTGACTATAAATTCTTTTACCAAAAGACACGTGATTTAAGAATACTGCAGGCAGCGGTGGACGAGATAACAGAAGCACCACTTGCAAAACTTACACATGAATTTCACTCCAGGTAAACAATTCAAGTAACTAAATTACATGTATACTACATGTATATGCATCTACAAAGGTGAGTCATATTGGGTTTAATGCCAAATAATACATTTATTTTAGATGTACAAAGAGTTTTGGCAATTATCTCTTGTAAGTTTTCAATGCAGCATGAGGAAATTGTTTCAATGAAGCTACATAGTTGGTGCTTCACTAACCAAAATTGCAAAATTATTTAATATGTCAAGGGGAACAGTGTAAAAATCATAGTAACTTGTGCGAAACATTGACAAACTGCACGTTACAGCTAACTAACAGCAACGGACAGACGCCATAAGAGTACGGCCTTAAAAATTACCACACAACTGAATAAACACCCCAACAAAAATTGCATCCGGGGCAGTGGCCGGTAATTAAAAACAGGCGAGGAGGTAGGCCAGCGCTGGAGTAGGAGCGCCCTCTGGAGGCAAGTAGAACTCAACAGGTGCACCCTACGATGTAGGCAGTGTTACTTCCTCATGTTTCAATATTTAAAGATGATCCTGCCCCTACACACCCCGAATAACATTTATAATAAAATATAATTGTTTTCATGGACATCAGGATGAAGTCAAATGCCTTTTATTGCCTAAGCAGTCACTAAATCTAAACATCACTGAACCTTTACGGGAAGTTCAGAGTCGCTGAGTGCAGAGTAGGTCACAATCTCCTTCATCCCTGAATCATATGGAGGCTTTTTCTTTTGAAGAGTATTCCAGGAAGGAAACTGTCCTGAAAATCAAAGGGTGGTCATCCACCTCCTGTGCATCCTACGTAACCTGTCCTATGCAGCTCTAACCCTGGATATAATGGCTTTCCCATCTTCACACAGTGCATAGACTGTCTGCAGATAAACACTCAGATTGGGGGGGATCAGGGGATGGCTGTTTGGGCATGAAGCAACTCTGGTGTGATTTTGTTTCTGCCTTATGTCAATAGTAAATGCTTGTGTGAGCCAGTAGATCATCAAAACAAATCACTTTATTCTACTCTCTCTCTCCCTCACTCCCTCTCTCTCTCTCTCTCTCTCTCTCTCTCAAAATGTCCAACTTAAGATAAATCATATGATTGGTTGAATCTAAACACAGCAACGTCCTCAGTTATAACAGGGTTTGCACACTTATGCAACCAGGTTATTTGTAAGTTTTTAAATTTTCGTTTCTTTCCCCTAAAAGCTTGTTTTGTGTTTTTTTTTTTTAGCTTATTCAGACACGTTGCAGTTTCACATTGTAGGTAAAGAAAGTTCTGACATAATTCATCTTTGTTTACTTTTTTACATCCCAAAAATTTGCCAGTTTAACAAAGGTGTGTAGGCTTTTTATATCCAGTGTGCATGTCGGCAAAGGGGGCGACCTCACACCTCTAGACCCTCTGTGACCCTGCATGGGATGAGTAGTTTGGACAATAGATGGATGGATCTTAATAACATTATATATAATAGATAATTAATTGCACCTGTATTATTAATTAAATTATTAGGTCAAGCTCATAGGATTTGATATTAGAATCCCAATATCGGCACTCTCTCGATGTCTTGAATGGAGGGTATTGTACATTGTCCTACCTCTTTCTACGCATATGGCATCACGACGGGGAGGTGGTGGACTGGCAACTTGTCTCCAATTCAAAGAGCACAGGGACATATAAAAGTCCTCCTTTGCGTCCAGAGGCATGCATGGTCTGTCTGCAGATTGGCCTCACCTTATAGAACAATCAATGCTGAAGCAGGGGTCTTAAGAGCCTGCAGTGTTGTATGCAGGTTCGCTGTGATCTAAACCTCATGCCACTGTAACATCTGTGAGGTCTGCATTCCACTATTTTCCCACATCCTCCTCTGAGCTTTCTTGGGGGCCTGGGGGGAGAAAAACCACCAGAAGCAAAGAAACGCATTTTAAAAAGTGTCCAGCAGGTGGTGCTCAGTGAAAATGCACCAGGAATGGCAGCGAGAATATGAACTATTTTTCCTGTTTTTAGTATGTTCACTATCACTACTGTAACAATGTTAAACTAGGCCTCCAGGTAAAAATTTGTTTTTCTCCTTCAGCTCACTGTACAGCAAAATGACCACCCATCCATCTTTCACCAGTTTGTTCTGGTCAGGGTCCTAGGAGATGGTAAATACAAACCAATTCATTTTTGGTCACATACAAATGACACCTTTAAATACAATATAACACTGAAATATTTCTTCAGTTTTATTTGCCATAAAAATATCATTTATCAGAACCCAAATCATCTTGGTTACATAGACAATACCATCAACATCTTCTGAGAAACAAGCTGAAGTTTTTATATATACTACATATATTTAATGGATACATTAGCCATAAATATAACTTTTAGCTGAAGTTTAACTAGAGATTAACTAGTTTAATGACATACAATAGAGTTTATACATGACCATGTACTGGGTAAGCATTTGGAAGAATGACTGTGGATGTATGGATGGACGGACGGATGGACGGATGTGACAGAGTGTTACCCCTACTTGGACAATTACATGATGATTTTTGGAGAACCGGGAACCTTATGATTAGGTTGTTAGAAGCTCATTCACTGATTACCACTGACATTTTTCTACATTAGCAACACCTGTTAAACACAAAGAATTGAAATGTGATGATTCTGGTCACTAAGTATGGAGTCAAGTTCATCCACATGAATTTCTGAAGTTTCCTTTGGGTATTTGTTAGGACTGATGAAACCTCCAGAATAAATCAGTAGCAGGTTAAAAGATTGGTTTGATGACGACCTTTGCACCGGTAGTCCCGTGCAGGATTATGGGTGACGGAAGCAAAGGAGTTTGGTTCAAGGGGGCATCGGTTCCCACATTTTGAGCAGTAGAATCTGGTTTAAATGGGACTTCCATTTACTAACAGCTGGGTTCATGATTGTTTTTAACTGATACACTGTAAATTCACCATAACAAATACAATTTTAAAAAACCATAGTATCACTTTAGCTTTTTTTGAAGAGATTGTTAGATACAAAAATCCAAAATGTTTTGAGCAAGAAGACAAGCAGATGTGTTTTAATTGATGTATAATAAAGATATTTGGAAAAAAAAGACACGCAGATACACAAATTCTAAATAACATCATTTCTCAAAGCTTCTGTTTTTCTTGTGAAAACTAGGATCCTTTTTTATTGGTATACATCGTTTTCATAAGTTAGACAAATGAGAAGACTTGCTAAATATCTCCAATATCTCTGTATTTAACATGGATTGTTTATATGGCAATAGACAACAGGAAACAAAATACCAGCGAAAAACTGTCTTTTTATTTATTATGGTTGTTATATGAAATGTATAAATCTGATTATTTTCAAGCTGCAACACATTGTGAAGAGCAATAACTATTGATGCAGTTTAACTTTTTCAGCAAATGATTGTTAGATCATAGAAAAGCTCTTCTGTTGATCAACATTAATGTGCTTCTACATCAGCATTTATTCTGAAACACAGAAAACTGAGTATTGTAATGGGAAGTCAGGGCAGCATTAAGGGCTGCCACAGAAATGTTTGGAATGCTTCCTTGGTTTGTGTTTTGAACGATGAAACCTCCAGAATGCATCTGTGCCCCTGCTGTATTTAGACAACAGTAGGCACTCCAGAAGTAATCTGGTACATTCACCCTATTATTAATTTTACCTTGACCTGGCACAACCCCTGTAACAACATAGGCAAAGTTAGCAGCACAGTTATTGTCTAAGAAGGTTTTAGTTTTTACCTCCACATCATTATACCATGAGACGCGGTTTAGATAGCAATCCTGGGGGACAGCATTGGTCAGAGTGAAGGTGGCATCTGCTGTGCACTGCTGAAAAGTGTGGAAGACGGGGTATAGGTGGCCTTTGTCAAACCCTGAGCGTTCATAGTCTCTATTTAGGGCTTGATGTTTCCCCCTAAGAGTAATGTTCACTTTTCCCTCAGAGGTCATTTCAGGAGAACCATTCTGGTCATCAAGCTGCAGATAAAAATAAAATGTGGAAACTCACCAGCGAAGTCTAACTTGCATACTTCAACCAAATAATTCACCAAATAAAATCTTTGAGACTCAAAGTCAACAGGATTAGACTCAGCTATGAGGTAGATGCTAATAACAGAGTGGCACATTTTAACATTAAGACCTTTCCTATTGTTCTGAGGTGTGACACAAATGGGCTTACCTGAGGTTTTATCATCCAGACCTGTTTACGTGCACAGGATGTATTTCCTTGGTACAAATAAGCAGAGTACACAGGAATCTTGTTCACTGTGTCGTACAAGGTGGCAAATTCATACTGATTGTTGCTTTTCTGGTAAATCTCTTTATACTGATTTCCAGCGAGGATTGTTGGGGTGACTGGCTGTCCACCTTGTCTAGGAAAGAACTGAGGACACTGGTTAAATCTTGTCACCTCAGCCAGGATCAGAGCAGGAAGGAGCATAACGAGGCTGACTAGCTGAAGAAACTGCATGTTCAGATCTCACTGTGGGGAAAGCGGAGGAAGTGTCAGAAAGAATGAAGGCAAAAAGGAAACATGTTTCTATTCATTTTAAAAACAACTTGCAATAAGGAATTAGAAAAGAGGGAAATTAGGCAGCACAATTTGTTTCTCAATATATATATGAATTGTCAAATGACAGCAAAAGTGGAAAAGTAAGACAGTAGGACAAATGTGAAGTCCCCTGGCTGCAGATCTTAAAATGACTAAAAAAGTCAATTGTATCTTCAATATATATATATATATATATATATTAGAGCTGCTGGATGATTTAAAATTTTCAGTCATGATTAACCAGATGATGTTATGTATTTAATCAATATTAATTGCAATTAGCTATTTATTCAAATTTGACCCCTAAGGAAATATCTATTTAAAAGCTGTACATTAACAGCAGAAGAGTGGACAAAATCAGTTTCAACAGGATGTCCATCCATCCATTTTCCAAATCACTCTATCCTAATCAGGGTTGTAGGGCTCGTCTGAAGCCTATCCCAGGAGGCCTAGTGCACGATGCGGGGGACCCCCTGAATGGGGTGTTTATGAGAACATATTACTTTTTTTTAATAATTCTGGTGTAAAATGTGACGTTCCAACAAACATTGAACAAACGCCTATGGTAGGGAGTTTTTGATGTAGTCGTACACAAACACATAATAAAATAAACTTGCCCCCCTAAATCTTCTATTTCTATGCACTGAGCTTGACACTAAGACAAACAAGCCTATTGACATTTTCAGGTGATAAAGCAGCTGAGGCCACTGATATCGCTGGCATCGATGCCATTCTTCATGAGATGGCAGCTCTACAAGGTAATGATGTGCCAGCCGTTGCCAGCTACTTGCATTTTCCCACGCTAACCCCACTTATATTCTCGCTGTCAATGGCATGTGTTGCCTTTAAAGGATATCTGCGAGTTCATGTGCTTTGGTGATAAGCAAACTCATCGAGACATTGGTAGCAAATAACTTTGTTTTTATCAAGAATTCATCTGGGAAGGATTTATGATAAAACTAGCAGTATAAAAAATCATATTTTTAAACATTCGGTCATAAAAATGCACCACATTAACTTTGACAGCCTTTATATATTTTGAGATGACAAGTTTTACATGTCATTGTCATCACTCCTTATTAACGACAGACAGCTTCAACAACAATCTTGAAAACATTAAATAAATATAAAAGTTACCTAAGGTCAATCCATTATCTCTTCCATAATTTCTTAAAAACAGTCAGAAATCTTAATGTAAATCTTTTATAACTAATCACTTAATTTGCCGGAAATATATCGAAATGAACTTTCTTACCTCAGTAATTTAACCTGGTTCTGTGGAACAATAATGAAAAAAATATTAATTTGAAGGCTAAGTCAGCCAAGTACAGTTGTCTGAAAAGTATCAATGTCTACTATAAACAATCCTCTTTTATATGCCTCAAGAGAAAATACAGCAAATGAAGTCTGTGGTGAGTGTGGTCATGTTGTAAAAATGACATGACTTAGTCTAATGTGATGCACATCTTATTGTAGAATGAATATTTTGCAAGTCCCAATTATTTTCAAAACTAATATAAGCTGTTTGATCTCTATGAACAGTCAGGATTGATTTCTTTTAATATAGATTGGCTTGATCTCTAAAAGAAAAGAAATCAATCCTGACTTCATTAGAAGGACAAATAATGAAGATGAAGCTCAAATATTTTGGGCACACAATAAGAAGACAGGAGTCACTGGAGAAGATGCTAATGTTGGGAAAGGTTGAAGGCAAAAGGAAGAGGGGACAGAAGAAGATGAGATGGATAGACAGCGTCGTGGAAGCGATGAACATGAGTTTGGGCAGGCTCCGAGAGGCGGTGGAGGACGGGGCGGCCTGGCGTGCTGTGGTCCATGGAGTTGCGAAGAGTCGGAAACGACTGCGTGACTAAACAACAACAAAGTTTTGGTGGATAGTGTTCTGAGTTGTCTGCCTGAGGGAAGCAGCTGAAATAGATCACGTGAAGGATGTGAGGGATCCTCCGTAATCCTTTTGCCACGTTTAGTGGTGCGTTGAGTGTACAGTTGTTTAATGGATCGCAAGGCATAACAACAGATCTTTGAGGCCTTGGTGACAATTTGCTGGAAACCTTTCAGTTCCACCATACTGAACTGAGATAGAACATGTCATAATACTCTCTAATGTGCTCTATTACAAGTTGGTATGGTGGAAACGATTCTTTCACCAAGAAAAGGTGCTGATCTTAAATTTCCAAATAAATCAAATGTGAAGTATTGATCAGAATACCTGTACACTGCTCGTATGAGTTGAGAATAACTAGGAGCTCCCAAGGGGCCAGACTTCAGTTAAGATGTTGATATTTCTGCAGAAACTAAGTCATCATCAAAAAAATTTGGAACACAGTGGGGTCTTTTGCAACTGTGTGGTTTGTTTAACACATCTTCAGTTACATAAACGCATATCTAATATCATCATTCTCTATTTTTTAATATCTTGATAAACTGTCACACTTCGCAAGACATCAAGTCATTTCTCATTGTAGGTACACACAATTTCTTAATGCAATAAATACCAAATCCTTATATCTGCCATAAACACAACAGTACGGGCACCGGAACCAATGCCAGGCAACACTGGACACAAGGCAGCGGACACCATCCTGGATTGGATGCCAGTTCATTACAGGGCACATGCTAATATAACCCTGGAAAACCCTGAAATGACATGGAGACAGCGTGTGTGTAAATGTCAGACACAGGCAGTCAGGATTCACACCCCCAGCCCTAGAGGTACCAGGCTACACTGCTACTCATTGAGCCACTGAGATACTTCTATTCTTGCAATTCAGTGAAGGTCTATAAATGTACATATACAGCTCTGGAAAAAAGACCACATCAAAATTGTCAGTTCCACTGGTTTTACAAGTGGGGTATGTAGGCTTGTAGATGTAGTTAAGAGAATCTGCTGAAGTTCAAACGAAGCATCAGAATGGGGAAGAAAAGTGATTTGTGACTTTGAACATGGCTTGGTTGTTGGTGCCAGACGGGCTTGTTTGAGTATTTCAGAAACCACTGATCTGTTGGGGTTTTCACACACAACCATCTCTAGAGTTTACAGAGAATGATCTGAAAAAGAAAATACATCCAGTGAGTGGCGGTTCTCAGGGCCAAAATGCCATGATGATGGCAGAGGTGAGGCCTCTGCAGGGCACATACAACCACACACAATCATACACTACAGGCATTCTAGAAGGCAGACTGCATGTTTTTGTAGTGTGGCTGTTAACCAAAGTGACACAGGGAGAATGTGCAAACTCCACACATACTAGTTCTGCAAAATGGTTCAAGCTCTGTCAAGATGCATGGAACCTGAGAGTGATCAGCTATTTTCAAGTCCAGCTACAAATTCTATTTGCATTAAGGTCTAAACTCTGACTTGGCCACTCCGGAACATTAACCTTTTGTGTTTTATATTCATTCCTTTGTCGTATAGGCTTTACGTTTGGTGTCATTGTCTTGCTGAAAAATTAATCCTCTACCAAGTTGCTCTTGTCTTGCGGATAGCAGCAGCTTTTCCTCCAGGACTCCCCAGCATTTTCCTACATTCATTTTACTCTCTACTCTCACAACCCGTTCAGGGCCTGCAACAGCGAATGATCCCCACGCCGTGATGCTGCCACCACCGTCCTTCACAGAGGGGATGGTGCGTTTTTGGCGATGTTTGGTGTTTGACTTAGGAAGGCCGAAAAGTGCTGGTCAAAAAAGTTGCAAATGATGAAGAATCCAGACAACAGTTCTTACATGCATACTCTCTCATCTCAACCCTGGATGCTCATAACACCTGTAGAATTGTCATTTACCTTGTCACAGAGCGGGGCAGTTTGGTTTCTGCCTTTGTCTTCATGGTGTGGTTTTGTCAGGAAACTGACTCTCCAGCAGTTGGTCAGTTGGACCTTCCTGAAACAGGTGTTTTTATTTTACAATCTCATCTAACATCTGGTCTCCTTACAGGTGATTTGGGAATTAACTAGTCACCTGGGGGGCACGGTGGCTCAGTGGTTAGCACTGTTGCCTCAAACCTCCAGGGTTGAGTGCGTGTGTGTGTGTTCTGCCCTGCCCTTGCCTCACAGGCTTTCTCCAGGCAATCCTCCTTCCTCTTACAGTCCAAAGACATGCAATCTAGGCAATTCTAAATTGCCTGTAGCATATGATTGTGCCCTGTCACTATCTAGAGTGCCACCTACCATGTGTCCTAAGTTGTCTGGGATAGGCTGTAGGCCCCCCATATCCCCTGAACAGAATAAAGCAGCTTAGAAAATGGATGGAACTTCATAGAAATACGTTTCCGTTCTGACATAAAAAAATCTTCAGTTGACCATTGTTAAAAAAGCCTGATTAAATCAAGTCTAATTCAATGTTATTAAACAAAACAAAAACGTGCAAAGGGGAGTGAATATTTTTTATAGATTTTGTATGTTAAATGCTTTGAGTAGAATGTCGTGTCCTACACCAGGTTCACAGGTGTGTTAAAACATTTTAAAATGTTACATTTTTTACGTAGCCTATGCTGTTTCGCTGTTTAAACTGAATACATTTGCTTCAAAGAAACTTGGACTGAGGATTTGTTTCATTACATCAGTAAGTGATCCTTCTATCAATCCACCCCTCCTCTCCATCCCTCCATTACAACCCCTTTTCCTGGTCAGGGTCCCGACAGGACCCAAAGTCAATCCCAGCAGAATAGTCCGCTTGGCAAGGGTGCACCCTGCATGGGATGCCGGCCCATAGCGGGGCTGAAGGAAATTTTGTTTTTAAATATGATTTTAGTATTAATTTCCTTTATAGCAAAATAGCAGATATAGTTGGCATATTTTCAAGGTGGCAGAGTTAAAGATGTTAAGATTTGCACTGGGTGTGACGAGGATGGACAGGATTAGGAATGACTATATTAGAGGGTCAGCTCAGGTTAGACGGTTTGGAGACAAAGTCAGAGAGGCGAGATTGCGTTGGTTTGGACATGTGCAGAGGAGAGATGCTGGGTATATT
>JAACJT020022832.1:0-29965 GCA_009936485.2 Gymnarchus niloticus | reverse complement strand
CCCCCCTTCCCACCTCCCTCTGCTGCCAGCCAGCTTGCACGCCTCTATTTCAGATCAGTAAGCAGTCCCACGCTTTCCCTGTCCTGCAGTGGCTGAAGGATGTTTACAGTAGGAGCTGAGAAGAAATGGTCGTTTAAAGTTTTGGCATTCTCTCATCTTAGTTTTATTTGTCGTTTAGTATTATTGGGCTTCATAGCTGTTGATTGCATATTCTTCTTACTCATTGAGTTTTTATTGTCACATATATTCACAGTTGGCATATGATTTTTTGCAAACAGTAAAGTCATTTTGAATTGGCAAATTTAGGGGAAAATTCTGAGTTGATTGACCCCGATGACAGTTTGATGTAATCTTGCGAGGGGGAAAAAAATGCTTTTGCATAACTGGTTAATAATTTCCCACCCGTGTTTTGTGTGGCGAGTCCTCTGGCATGTTTATGAGACAAATTGAATGCCTTGGCTGAGGCCAGCAGCAAAGCAGATGCGGGAGATATGGAAGGTAACCAGAAACCTCTGTGTTGTCAAAAGATGCCTTGAATTTGAGTCCAGGTGGAGAGCAGCCGTTAAAATTTCAGGGGCTCTTTCCTTGCTGAGAAAGTGCAGAATAGATGCTTTGGATAGCTGCTGAGATCACAGACACTGGCATCATTTTCTCAAACTCTTAATAATAAATTAATTGGAAAAAGAGCTCGTCTATGCTTGGAGGATTGGTAGTTTTCATGAAATTTCCTCTCAGGGTTCAAGCATGCGAATTCGAGGACATGCACCTGATACATAGATAGGATGTGACTGGAGAATTCCGTTTAATTTTAAGAAGCGACTTGCAATTTAAGGAAAACCACCACTCTTTTAATACTATTATGGTCATTTGGAAATTCTTGCTGGTTAGGAAGGGAAAATCTGGGAGAGAATGTTTGAGGTACATATGCCTTGGGTAAACAAAGAAAGTTGGAAACACTGACACAGTACAATGAAGCACAATGTTGTGAAAGAGAAGTAAACTCCATCAAAGAAATATATCTCAGAATAAGTCAAGGGATGATGTGGCACGAGCGTGTGTGGCTGGGTACGGGTTTTGAGAAAGGCTGTGAAGTCTGGGTGTGGAAGGTTTCGTTTTGGCGTTTGGTTCAGTCACATCGGCAAAGTGCTATAGTGGATGTCAGGAAAGGCAGAGTGGATGTTAGCTTCAGTCCTACGGAAGGTGTTTCATGCAGTGCATTCCAGGGTCCAGAGGAAATTTCTATTTCTGCAGTGATCAGACGTGCTGGACCCGTCAGCATACCAACTGAAGCAAACACCCAATCAAAGTTAAACTTACTGTAGCCAGCCAATGAGCTTTAATCAGTCATGATCGGTAGTGAGCTTAAAAGCTCCAGGTGGAAACTCGAGTGTCACCCCGAAAGTGCTTTAACAGGTCTGTCTAAAGCCATGATTGTATACGAGTGATTTTTTTTTTTTTTTTTTTTATTCAAGAGCGGAATCCACAACTTGGAGCAGAAGAGGATGCCCTAGACACGATTAGAGTTTTATTAGTTATCGAGTGCTGCCAAGTCTTTGATGTAAACTTCACACAAATGATCTTGGTCTTTCACTTGCGTAATTAAATCAGGCCCATTACAGTTGGGAGAAGCTGCTCTGCAGAGCCAAGGGGCAGTGGCTGTCTATTGCTAATCAGTACAAATGGTGATGCGTTGTTAGTTTGCAGGGTGCTAAGGGCACTGCCAGTCCCTAAGCAGGATCTTCTGCTTTAGTGCATTTCATGTGTTGCTGTGTTATTCATTTTAGGCGTCTCATTATAACTTAACATTCAGAAGCCGTTTCTAAGCTTAACGTTACGTGTTTGGGACACCTGGTATGTAGTTAGTCATACTGTACTCTTTTATACATGTCATTAAGTTACTTAGAAAAGTGTCCAGACTGTAAAACAGTCTGATTTAGGGCATATGCCTTCCTTCAGGGTATTGCAAGTGAGGTTAATTGGGCTTGGACTTTTTTTGAAGCTGTTTATTACTTTTTATACATGTGACTGTATTTGTATGATGGACCAGGGTTTAGAAACAAGTTACAGATATAGAATTAAGTTGTGTAAAGTAACTTTGAGATAATGTGTGCCTTTGTCTATAAAATATGAACATACAGGAATGGGATGACATTTATGAATGTCATGCAGATGCTTGACAGAGTTTATTTCAGGACTGAGTGTGAGTATAGATTTTGTTCCATGTTTATGCAGTACTATACTTTTTTTTTTTTTTTTTTTTTTTTTTGTTGCGGAGCCTGACTATTCAGGAAACGAATTATCGAGAACAACCCTTACAGCCCAATACACTTTTTCCCTGTTTATTAAATCTGTTTTTTTTTTTTTTTTTTTTTTTTTTTTTTAAAGATGAAATGTCCCCTGTTTCTGTCAAGCAGTACCACGCTGGTTAAATTTTGGCAACATTTTGCTTCATATAGAAGGGTGTTTGCCAACTGGGCTGTCTTGGCTATGGTGTTTGGTGGGAAATGTTATCCAGGCTTGTGTGGGACATACACGTGATTTATTTGCCAGAAATGATAGCTGCACCACACCTTCTTTCTTGAATATTGATATATTCTTACATTGGCTAGCTTAAACTTTTTCATGTTTCTCACATTATTGGATCTAAATGAGTTTTTTTTTTGGATCCCAATGCGCACACTTCCATGTTTGACTGGTGACTCATTGTTTAAGTAAAGTTTTCTAAGTGCTAATGATGCTTGAGAATGAAGTGAAGATGTGGGAAAATGAGGAGGAAAAGATCTGCTTCCTCGGGCATGGTGGCTGACACCTGCATTACCCTAGTTGCTGTTCCGACACTTATTTGCACCAATCTTCTACCCAGCATGCAATTTGTGCTCCCTGATGTACTTGAGATGGAGGTTTGGCATCATCTAGTTTTCCAAGGAAGCCAAATCTTGGTTAATCTGAATATTAAATCATCTCTCATTAACCTGAAGTGACCGAAAGCATCGCAAGTCATAAATAATATGAATATGCAGCATAAACAGCTTGATTTAATTGTATTTTGAGGATGTTTGTTTCTTGTTTTCTGTAAAGCCAGTCATCTAGAGCAGAGTTGGTCCCTGTCCCTTCATATCTAGACAAGACGGATGACAGGTGCGATGATTTTGAGACAGGACCACTACATAACCGAGGTCAGATTTTTCATCTATGCGACCAAAGGGTCTGACACTCCTTTAATTCCATTGCGAGCATATTGTATCGTTTCACCTAGTTTTTGCTAAAATGAGGAACTCCAATATATATTGTTCAGAAAATTGGTCACTTGTAAGGTAATGTAATTTTAGAGACCAAATAATGTTTATCCGAATAGTGGAATATGATATTACACAAATGGAAGATAGATATTTCCCCCAAAGTGAAGTTAGGGTTGCATCTGTGGTTAAGGATGTTTATTGAATCAGACATTGACAAATGCTAAGACTGAACATCTGAACCTCTAAAACCACTGATTTAAAAGCAGATGTTGAAGGCTGGGGCAGTTGCTTCATATTTTTCCCTTCTTTATTGTTGCCTCCTGAGGAGGAATCTAAGAATTAACACGCATTTGTGCTTTTAGTGGCTCAATAAAATATTCAAGTTTCTAGTTAATTCTTCCATGTTTGTCTGTGTTCAAGTCACTGTTGACAATTTTTCAATGTCAGAGTGGGTTAACTTGGCACCAGTTCACGTACCTAACCGCTAGTCAGTTGCTGCACCATGGCCCCCATCCAGCCGTCATTGTTCTTGTGTTTGACTTCCTCACACGGGATAAATCTGGAGGAAGGAGTGCGGTCGCCTCGCCAGACAAACCTCTTGGCCCTCGGGATCACGCGAGATGCTGGACAAGCCTGTGTTCGGAGTGATTTGGCCAGCTGTGCCATGGAAAAGCTGATGAAGTGCAAAGCTGAAGGGAAGCTAATAGGTTCTGCAGAGCCTGATCTGCTGGGGCTGCCTCAGGGAACTGACTCCAGTCTGGTGGCTGTCCTGGAAAAAAGTAGCTGCGATCACGAGTGTGATAGGGAACAAAGTGCGTATTTAAAGTCTAATTAGCCTTGCCGTGATGGTCAAGTGCTCAACACTGATGGTGAGCATCCTGTTGTACTAAAAATGGTTATAATGGAAGCCTCTCATGTGATGGTTGGGGGATGTAGCAGAGATTCTGTTCGGGATTCTCTAATGTGTATTTTTGGGTGCTCTGGAAACAGGTGTAGACAGCGTTTTGGCTAGTGGAATGGGACGTGGCTGACACTGACCTTTGTGTTCTCAGTGAAGGGGCATCGTGCGTGTGGGACCTCGGGCAGGAGCTCGGTCGCTTTGCCTGCCAGTTTCCGTAGAGTATATGATCCTGGTGGTTCCATGATGATGTAGTTTCCTGGCACAGTCAGGACTCGACGACTTAATTAGGAGGAAAGATTGGCAACATTACTGTCCAAAGCAATCATTTCTGTCCAGTAGTATGGGATGTCCTTTTAGTTTGCTTACCAGGTGGTTTGGGGAAACGTGCAGAGAAAATGTGGCCTCATTCTAGCTGTCTTTGCAACTGGATGAATTGTATTTTTCCGCTCTAACCAGTGTTTTCTATCAGCTAACTATAGAGAACCATAATTGCAGTGCCCTGGGCAATAAGTGTGTACTTTCATTGTTCTTTCTTTGGTTTCAATTGTTGCAAATTTTGCCATGTTTAATGTACATTCAAGACAAAGATAACAAACCATTTATTCATATTTACGAAAAAGCTCTGTACTTGCATATCAGTCAGTTATATTACTGAATAGAGGGTCACTTTGGTCACGTTAAAGCATGTTTAACACTATGGTCTGCTAAGAAAGAAACTTAAGAGACTATTGGGCTGCAGCTAGTCAAGTGTCTCATTGGTGTTTGACCTTTGATGATTTATGGAATAATATAACAGGACGATAGTTTTCCTGTCAGCAATTATGTATGTGGGGAGAATGTGAATCATTTCCTGGGGCTGTCTGAGGTATGATTTTGACTGGAGTGTTTAGTCTGGGAAGTCGACGGAGGAGGACTCGGTCATGAACTTCCGCAGAGGGATGAGTCTGACTTAATGCATTGTCTACCATGCAGGCATCATGGTTAGTGGTACGACGAATGAAACCCATGGTGGGTGGGACTATCCTGAACTAACTAATGAACGTTGGTGCTAAATGAGGCTTCAAAACTCGTGGTGGGTAGGACTATCCGGAAATAAACCATCAATACTGGCAATAATCAAATTCTGCTCAAATCAAAGTCAATCTCTGATCACGGTATCTCTCACTGTCTTTTTTTAATTTAGCACTAATGTTTTGGTACTCTAGAGCAAGTGCATTTCTTTGAGTATATTTAGGGTTACAAAGCAATGCTTCACCTTAGCCTCTGGATGGTGGAGTCCTAAAACATAGGTGCCTTAATTATTTTAAACTCCTAAAAACTAGCGTTAATGTGGACAGAAGTTGTCTAGTGTGCAAACCAATTCCGTTTATTAGGCATAGAGGATATGAAATATTATTTATGATATACTGTTTGTGGATTTACCACAGTTTATTTTTTGAACAATGACAATACACATGAAATAGATGGCTGTTTTTCTGTTACTACTAATAGCACTGCATGTATTGAATAAACAAAAACACATACCATTTTAATGTAGGATACATTTTCCATTGTACTTGTGGCCTTAGCATTTCAGCTGGACATGCGACACCCACAGTGGTTCTCTTCCAGTAGAGTAAAATGCAGCTCATATAAATGTCACTCTGAATTGCCTGCTCTGTGTGCATCTAGAACTGGCATTAAGGGTGAACTGTCCCTTGCGTTAGTTAAGCAGCGTTGTCTAATGTAAAGTTTTTATTTTACTGCTCAGCGAATCTTTGCATATACAAGTGTATGTGTTAAATAGACGGACAGATGCAAGTATAGGCAGAAAATATCCATCACCCAAATGCTGTTGCTATTCAGGGTTGTGGAGCTTATTCCAGCCAACAAAGGACACAAAGCTAGGATACACCCTAGATGGGATTCCTCTTCCATTGCCACACACATCCAGTCACGTGTTTTTTGGATAACACGAACACTGTGCACACACACCAGAGGTGGTACTCGAACTCTCAGCCCTGGATGTGTGAGACAGCTGCACTACCCACTAAACAGAAATGGAAGTTTTGGTTTCCATTTGGGAGTCACATCAGTGTCCACATATCGCCTCTCTATAGCTTTGGTGTTGCTCAAAACCTTTGGGTGAGATAAATGCTTGTGGCAACCAGCATGTCTGTTTCTCATCCTGTTTTGATTTTCCCCCTTGGCTTGGTCTGGTCTTATGACATTATAAATGGAGTGGAGAATATCTACACTTTGACTCACAGTATCTAGCTTTTGTTTTACAAGGTCTGTTTCGAACGCAAGATGAACTGCTCACAAAGCCCTTGATCTCAAAAGCTTTCTCAGTAGTCCCTCATATGCTGTGTTTGTAGCTACTGCTTTTTCTAGAGAATCTGAGAGTAAATCTTTTGTGACTCAGTATTGCTATGCTCTTCCACACTTTGTGAAGGTTCCAGTTGAGTTCCTCATCCTTCTCGAGAGCGTTAGTTACATCTGGCTCATAGTACCTTCTCGTTGAGCCAGATGCATTGCCAATAACCATTTAATGCACTGCTGTGCTGTGATTTACTTTTGTTCATAAGTAAAATCATAGCACTTATCCCGAATAAAAACAGATAGCTCTGTTATTTTTGACAAGTTCTCATAGTCTCCTTTGGTTTAACTAGTGTCAGAAAGAACTGCTAGGGTAATGATACCTGGTACCGATCTCAGCGACTAAAAGATTGTAAACTACAGTCTGTCTCTTTGCTCCTCTCCACCTTGTAGTTGCTGATCTGTTGTTCAGTGCTAAAGGTCTAATGTTTATAGCTTTGTTTACAAACCCGAGCAGACAAAAGCAGCACAAGCTGCTTTCATATTCTCTTACGGCAATGAAATACATCAGTGGGACTTTTTTTTTTGTTCGTTCATTTGCACACGCACCAGAGGCTCAAAACAACATGACTTTCATCGCTTTTAAAAGTGAAAAGAAGCTGAATGAATAATCAGAGATTGAGGTGCCCGCAGGAGGGCTGCCCGGTGAATGAATGATGTCAGCTTCAGTGTGCAAAGCTCCACAAACGGCCGTCTGTGTGTGGTTATTTCTGTGGAGATCGAGCGCGTCTCTCAGGGGGCTGTCAACAGCTGTAGCCTAATCACACGTGTTGCATTCACATATCTTTTTTTTTTTTTTTTTTTTTTTGGTCTTGTCTTCAATAGGTTTTGTTAAAATTCATGTATTTCCGTTCCCAATGCATTTGTGATGTTACCATATTTGCCTGTATATTTGTAGGCCTTTTCAGAGTAGAGCTTATACGATATTGTGCCATTTACGCATTGCCAGTTCTTGAATTGGTTAATGTATCTGTCTGTCCGTCCGTCTAAGATTTCTTGTTGGTTTTTGGCAATCAGCCTGCTTGTAATAAAGCTTTATTTTGACGCTCCAATGGGTGATTTTCATCCATCTTTTCCCTCCCCTCATTTTTCTATTTGTCTTTTCAAGTGCTTACACAAGTATTCTTAAGATAGGAGAGAGTTTGTTTTACCAAACAGCTCCATGTGTAAACATTTTGCTTCCAGTTTTACTTTGCTTCAAGCCAGCAGCTGTGCCGTTACGTACACGTGCCTTGAGACCTCATCAGCCAAGCTGATGTATAACAGTCATTGTAGCATAAAGGAAAAACTCCTTACTGCTTCAAATAGTGCTAGTGGGCTGTTAGGTTAAAGGTCAAATGCTTTTGCCCAAACATATTAAAACATCTTGATGCATGATCTTGACACCATGCTGGTGTTGGAACTGGTCACACTTAACTAATTCCTAGAAATTATTTTGGAAAGATGGGGGGGGGGGAATTTCTTCCAATAATATTCTGTTCATATAAACCTTTGCATAGCTGTACCAACAATAAGCCTGAGAATACACACCCAAACGTGAAGACTAACTCCGTTGTTTTCTTCGTGAAAAATTTCAGGTTTAAAGAAGCTACTGAATGGAACGTTCAGGTGGTTTGCCTGAATCTGTACGTCTTGCTTAGTCAATCTGTGTATGTAACCGTATGCCGCGTCCCTTTAGATTTATTAGCTAGCATTTAAAGTTTAATATAGAATAGACTGATATGAATGAAAGAATGAGACGGCATGTAACTGAACAAAGGTCTGTGATAAATATTTAGTCAAGGACAGATATCTACCAAAGTGTGAGGCTGTTCTCTTCCCACAATGAGAGACTGTGTAGAACAAAGACTTAGAAAATCACTGGATTGTTAAATTACTTTAACGGAATTATTTGGTAATGCTAAATAGTGTGAAGAGGGACGTTCTCACACTGTGCAAAAACTTTTTCCGTTCTTAGCACCTGTTCAGAAAAGTCGACATTACAGTCACACTGAGAGATGCACGGTATGGAAAGATTCAGCTGTTTGGTGGCTGACAGGCTCAAAATGAAAATACATCTCTTGATTTTCCGGTATCATAAATAGGATTTTTGACCACAGTCTGAGTTTCTATCTGAATGCAGAGAATGTTCTGGCTCATTTTAACGTTTTCCATAACAGACCCACACCGCTGTATGGATAAGTAACAGTCTGTGGTTTGATGGGCTTTGCTTGTTGTCTGTCACACAGCCCCGCTCTGTCAGTACCTCTTAAGATCTGTGGGGCTGACATTGTGGTCTGTTAAACGTGCTGCGGCTACAGGTCGTGTTATGTAGAGACACAGCATGGAATATCACGCCCTACGCACACGTGAGCGGCACTGCTGTGTATGTGGACAGACACGTTGATCTTCATCTTATCTCTGTCACCTTGGCCCTGCCTCTTCATTCTAGCAAAGGCGACAGTTCTCTAACGGGGCATAAATGGTGACCGACTTACTGTCTTGAAATTGTCCGAGTTGCCCACTGGAGTCCTCTTGGTCCTCTTTGGTGACCTCAGGTGGGATGTGGCCACTGGCTGAGGGAGTTCCTGTCATCGTTTATGGAGCACGAGAATCTCTCCGAATATTCAGCTTTGGCCACAGGGCTGAGAGCGAGACAGGAACAGCCTGCCCCCCCATGAAATACCTACACAATGACAATTTTTAGACAACCACCTGACTTGATGTTACTCTGCGATCTCAAACTAAACAATCAAAAATGCTGTGGGGGTGCATCTTCAAACAGGCAGGATATACACCGCCTCCCACCTTGATCCTAACACCATCATCTACTGTCCCATCATGTAGCCTTCATCAATACCGGAGGCTTACCATTGTAAGCCGAGCCATAAAATTAAAACTGAGTTGGCGTCGTTGTTCAGTTTTGACTTATGGGAAAAGCACTTCTGTCCTCTTCTGCTTCTATGAATTGCATATAAGTGCGAATTCCCATTCAGACTGCGAGACGTTCTGTCCTATAAATAGGTGCCTGTGTGAGTCATTAGTGTTGATTCAGCCCTCTCTTCAGCAGGATTATAGATCTGAAGATGAAAGTCTCTGCTCGTGAATTTCTTTACACTTTTAATTCTCCGAAATGTAACATGACCGGTAAATGCCCTGGATCCGCTGCCTCGCATACACGTGAAGTATGATGCCGATGAGATCTGACGAGGGGATGGTCCGTAATCTTAGAAGTGCTTGCAAGCATATTTTATTATCTGTCTCTCCCTGTCATGTGGCAGTGAAGTGTCTGGAGTGAGTGAGGCTGTGAAATCTGGCAATGTTTGATATGACGAATGCGCTGTCTTTCAAATGAAAGATTTATGCCTTTTTGAACTAGTCCCAGGCAAAGTGAGGTCTGCTGATTCTGGATGAAGTGCTCACAGATTTAATTTCCTATATTAAAAAAAAGCACAGAAGTGAATTTAAATTCCTCACATTTGGTCTAAATTTGCATGGACAGAGAGAAGAAAAAAAAAAACCCCCTTGACATCTTTAACCACATTTTTCAGAAAATAATGGAAATGGTCCAACTTCTGCTTTCTTTCTGTGATCTGTGAACCACCTTGTGTTGGTCATTAGCATTCTTGTCCGGGACGTGGAAGTTGAACAGCTCAGCTTTATTCCCTGGGTGGGCCCTCAAATCAGAGAAGGGTGTGGGTGGAGTGGAGCAGGTGCAGAAGCCAATCATGGCCCTGGCCTCTGAGGCAGCTGTCCCATGTGAGTGATGTCATAGGGCAGCTGCAGCTGGGCTTCAGCCATTATTTAATGACATCATCACCCGTGGGCTGATCAACAGCCTGGCATGAAGTTCCTGGTGTGCTGGTGTTGACATGTTTTAGCACCATCATCGCCATGGTTACACTGGAGTCTAAGAAGAAGAATGCAGTTTGGATGAAAGACACTGGTTGTGTTCAGTGCCTAGAACAAAATGCACCAGTTCCTCCATCTAGTCAAAATCCCAGCCAAGGGGACTCTCATATAAATGTACCACAAACATGGATAAAATCACAGTTTATTAGGCTTTAGGGATTTCCATTTCATAAATCATGGAGTAAAAAAAAAAAAAACAAATAAGAGAAAATGACCAGCAGCACTAGCATGGGAAAATGAACAAAAATGAAGGGCATCAGGGGCCAAAATAGTGCAGGACAGCGTAGGTGAACACTCTGAATGGCGTCGTTGGGGTTACTGGAGTGCAAACACAATATAACGCACTAGTTTATAACTCTGGTGGAATGGAGACAGGTGGAAGTAATCAAGCCAGAGTCACCTGACTCTTCCTCTAGTGATGGCCCTGACCGCAGCTGTCCACGTCATATCTCTTAAACAACTCTGAGTGAGTTTTGCAGTACATAGTAGACAAGATTTTGCTCAAAATTATGCGAATAATTCCAATAGTATTTGTCATTAAATCGTTAATTTAGATTTTGACAACTCTAGACTGTAGCATTTTATGTTTAGTTATAATGATTTTGAGAGGCATGATAGCTCATGGCAACCCTGCTGCTTCACATCTACAGGGTTAGGGGTTCGAATCCCATCCCCCCACTGAGTGTGTGGCATTTGCGTGTACTTCATGGGTTCCTGCAGGTACTCTGGTTTCGTCGAACAGTCCAGAGATGTGTAGTTTAGGCTGAATGGTGTTTCTAAATTGCTCATGGTGTGTGACTGTGCCCTGTGATGGGTTGGCATCCTATCCAGGGTGTGCCCAAACCTGCCTGGGATAGGCTCCAGGCAGCCTTCCATAGGATTAACGTCTTAATAAGCATCCATCTTCCAATGATTTTTTTTTTGTGTGTTTTGATTTTATTGCAATAGTTAAATTTTATGGCTTTTGATGTTTTTGTGTATAATTTTCCTAGCACACCTTGTAATATTTTCCCTGTAGGATTTAGCATCCACAGTACTGACATAGGGAAGAAAATTGAGTCTTGGAGAGCATTATGAAGACATCTTAAATCAGTTTTAGATGATTGTTAAAGAATTAACAGTCAACTGAAAGAAGGGGGTGTAAACAGGCCTATATCAGAAGTTAATATAAAATATGAAGGAGCGAAAAGAAGTTTAACTGGCATTCTGTTGCCTTTGGAGGTTGTGGAATTCACCAGTAGGTGAGGGTTGTGTGAAATATATGAGTCAGATGGACATTGTTTCATGTGTCATGAACTGGGGGGGCAGGGGGGTAACTGCACCGGATTGACAGGCCAGGCCCAAGGCTTGGGATGAAGTTTCATTTTGTACCATTGGTGTTCCTCAAGTCAAAATGTTACAAAGGCCCAAAATTTTGGTGCATCCATGCACAAGTCGCCATATTGATCTGTGTCTGACTGATTTGATTTTGTTAGATAATTGAAGTGGTTGTTCAGCAGAGGGAAACAGCAGGACATCAGTAGTACAAGCAGTCGTCTTTTCACTTCTTCAGGTCTCTTCGTGCCATGCTCTGGCAAAGGAGGCCTCCACTAGGGCTCTCCACTATGATCAGTCCATGCCAGGCCCTGCTCTCTCGATTCTTTTCTCAAGGATCGGCGCCTTGTCTCTTTTCTGCTTTCCTGGCGGCGTCCAGCGTGATGCCACCTTTGGTAGAACTTCCGGTTGCATGTGAAAAATACGCCCAGCCGTTTCCGCCCCTCCTTCTTGACAGCTCCCCATGGTTCTGTGTACACACAGCACAGACCTTCCTTTCAACTGTATGAAATGCTTTTAAATAGCTGTGTAGCTCATTGAATTTTTAGTTGTGTACATTTTGTCAACCATTACTAAACTAAGTCTCAGACTGACCACCCCTTTAGATTGATTTTGGCTATGCCAGTTAACAGTAGGCTACCATCGCTCATGAGCTACTGAAGGTTTCGTCATGGTCTAGTGAGTAGCGGAGGATATAGGCTAGCTTAGTATCAACTAATCCTATACTATCAATGAATCAAACTGTCGATTTTATTGTTCAACCAGAACTGACATATCATATGATCAAAATAAATGACACAGCCAAGTAAAATAATCTGAACTCGGACCTACACAATAACAGTTGCTGTATGGGTAAACGTGTGAACTGAATTACCCACACAGCAAAAATATGCTGCAACTAAATGCAGTTAAAACAATCACAGATTAAAGCCCAGGGGGTCGATTGGACCCGACATGAACTTGATCCTGTCGGTCAGCATGACCCGTTGGAAGTTCATACTGTACAGTGACCCTGTATGGGTCTCCTCATCACTTCAGTTGGCCTTCCTCTGTCCAAAGGATCATCCTGTATAGGTGACATCTTTGCTGGATTTTCCCATACATTACTGTTGTTTTCAGACAGTTTGAGATTGTTGCAGTCCAGCGATGACGTGCTTTGAAAATTCAATTCCATTCAGTTCAAGTTAATTTGTACAATTTGTACAATTCAATTTATTTGTATTTACAGGATACCCCACCAGTTTTCCATTCCTTGCATTTGCTGCTAAATCTACAGTTATAAAAACCTTTATGTGAAAGTCTGACTAACGTGTAATTGAGTGGGCGGAAAAACAGTACATTAACATAAGCTCAATTACCACCGTCTGACAGCCACTCCTGCACCTGTCATCCACAGCTCTGGTATTAATAGCTCTCATCACTGCTGGTGCCAGGTTGTTGAGTTCTCGGCTATGCCTAGACTTTGGCTCTGTGTTATGTGTCCGTTACCCTAAGCTTTTGTTCTGTTTTGCTGTAGGCATGTAGAACAAAGTAACGTTGAATTATTGATACCATCATTGTCAATAATGTATCTGTCCTCGCAGAAACGGACCGTTGCAGGTCGAATTTATGAATAAACAAGTTCAGTTGCTCTACTGGGTTGGAACACCTGGTGCTGTTTTAAATGCTCGGAATAATCTTCGCTAATTTTATTAGCGTGTAGCCAAACAGCTGTCTCCAAAACATCTGTTTTTGAACAAAGGAGCAGTTTTTGGAACAAGGTGTTGATATGCAATTTATTTCTTCACAATGACCTTCACGTGTTCATAGGAATCTGCGGTTGTCCAAACTGGTTACCACCAGAGCATTTTCCATGACACCTAAACCTGGAGTGAGCTGCTCGGTGAGATTGAACATACGGCACCTTGCATCTGTGAGACAAGCTCCAAAGTCTTAGGGCACGGTATTGTCACTGGTGCCGTAAACACTGCTCACACTCGGCGGGATGCGAGGAATTTCATTTGTGTGACTGAAGGTCGGAGAACACGCCATCATTTTTCGCTGTCGGAGGCCTCATTTATTTTGACAGTAAATCTCTGCCTGGCCATCTTTATTTAAGTAATGCGAGAATACGGAGACTGAAGGCTGTAATTTCCTTTAGAGCTGAGGAGGATGTATTTAGAGCTGCTTCTGCCAAAGCATCGCAACACTTAAGAGCAATCGAGCTCAAAAAAAAATAATGAATGGTGTGAGAGGAAAATAAGGTTGGCAGATGAAAGATGCCTGGGAAAAAAAAACACTTTCTGTGAATATTTTAATAATGAACTGCAAATGGGCAGGACATGTCTATATTTCAGTGATGAGCAATATGCGTGTTCATTTTTAACCAAAACAATTAATCCTCAGTGTCACGGTAATACTGTATGCTCTTCAAAATGTTATATCTAGAATTCTAGTTAGGACAGTAATTTAGATATAGAATTCAGGATTGATTTGGGAAGTCAGTTGTTTACTGTTTAGCATTACGTATTGATCCCTGAGGGGAAATTCATAGTTTCTGTGTTTTCCCATCTTACTCTTCAAGTGGAGAACCGACAATCGGTGCGCAGGGTCAGCCGGTATCCAGCCCCCCTGGAGCGGTTGGGGGTTAAGGGCCTTGCTCAATGGCCCAGTGGTGATATGGACACTTTTGCCAGCTGCAGGATTTGAACCTGCGACATTTCCGGCACAGACACCTAACCCACAGAGCCACATCACCACCTCCCCCAAAGAGCTCACATGATCTGGTGTTTAAAATGTGACTGGCAAACCCAGCAGTGAACTGGGGAGGGAGTGAGGGCTGGGGAGACTTCTTAATCCTCCTGCATATGTTGTTGCATTTTTGCATAGTGAATAAATCTGCAATTTATGCCAGTCTGTTGGATTGTGTAAAATCATCTGCTGACCCCTTAAATTTACAGTATATGTAATCGTCCATCCCATCCTTGTGCCCTGTACTGCCACCAGGTTCTCATGTGACCCTGACTAGGATAAGCAGTTAGAAAATGGATTGATGGATCAGTCTGTGTTTTCAGTGTCTGATGTCCATTTTTTTTTTAGTTTATCCTTATCTCTGTCATGTAAACATTGTATTTATTGTATCTAGAACTGTAGTGCGTATGTTTCAAACAGTGCTGCTAGTCATTGTTGAGGTCCGAGTGCCATATATGCTTAGGTGAATAATTATAAACACCCAGAATAGTCTGAGATGTGACCTAAAAGCCGTAATTCGAGCTGAGTTTTTTTGGAACGAGATGTACATGGAGAGCCAGGACCCAGGTGTCTCTGCTTGCAGCTCATCACCCCGCAAAAATGTGGTTCTGAGGTTTTCATTCAGTTTGCGAAAAAATAAAACAGTCAGGAACAGCCAGCGAGTAAGGTTGGCTTTGGCATTAAAGCGGAATCTTTATTTAATTGGCTCGCTAATGGAAAGCACTCCTCAAAACTCAGCCTAATCCAAGAAGTCACGTGATTAATGCTATACGGTGTCACATCCATGTGAAGCTGTATAACGCCCTTGACCACCTCTTGTACATATTTCATGGAGTTACAGAATGAAATATTTGGTTAGGGCTAGATTTCCAGAATTGTTATTTTGAGAAATTAAAGATATGTACATGCTGGACAGTATGAATCCAAAGGAAACCTTAACTACCTACATGATATCCTGAAGTAGAACATAAACGTAAGTGACGACCCATATACAATAACCTTACCACTAACCCATGTACCCTAACCCATGTACCCTCACCATAATTCATATACCCTAACCCATGTACGCTTACCTCCAACCTTAACTACGACCCTAACCCATGTCCATAATGTGTCAGGTCAGAGGCAGTATTCTGTGAACTGAAATCCACGGTGTTGGAATCTCCGCCGATCCATCGCATGTGTCTGTGCTCCACTGTCATGTGTCCATTACCCTCTATCTTTCTAACCACTTATTGTGTCGCTGTGAGTCTGGATCCTAACCCAGGGACACCCTGGATGGTGAATCAGCCTATCACAGCTCAAACAATCGCACATTAAGGGCAGTGTAGAAACACCAGTTCACGTTATGTTGGACTGCATTGTTGAGTTGGAGTTTTCACACACACACAAGTAGAGGATGCAGAATTCAGCATACACGATAAAATGCTTAGTTTGTGTATATACTATAAGATATGCTGAAAAATAATTGCTTGGTATATTGAGATTTTTTTGTTTGATTTAATATTGCATAATCATTAGCAGACCTGCTGATTTGCTTCAGTTATCAGATAACTGATATCGTAGCAGACATTTTCATTTTAAGCAGCTCACATGAGCCATAAAAGCTTTCTTTCAGTGTTTCTATAATGTTATCAGTTTACACAGCACTGTATGCCCAGAGACAACTCAGCTAACTTGATCAGACATAAAAGTTGAGTATATTATGGCAGGTAGATAAAGTACCACAGTAATGGATAGCTGTGACCTTCACCTGAATGCATGGCATGCTTTGGAAAATAAATGTGTAAACAGTTTATACATATTTAAAAAAGCAAATTGTATTCAGCTCTTTTTTTTATCATTTTTTGCCTGTGATTGTCACTACCTGCTCACAGGGAACCTGATTGTAATGTAAAAAATAGGTAAACGATGCCTCCGGAGAGATATGAAATATTGTGCACTTGGGGTCCGTTCTTCCGGTCTGCGTTGCTGCAGATGGAGACATGAGGTGGACTCTGCTTGTCCCTTGTAATGCTGGTAGGGTCTGTCATCAGTCCGGTGACGCCAGCCACACAAGAATGTTCTTGCTGCAACGCTTATTGTGAGCAAAGCAGTCTTTGGTGGAGATGCGAGTCTTAATGAGAACTGAGCTTCTACCTTGGGTAGCGAATGCAGTGCGGATGACTGCTGCTGCATGAAATTGACTCCTTGAAGTTAAGTGTGTCCCAGAGTAAACGGGGAAAAACTGCATCCATGTATTTTAAATAGGCATTGTCAAGCTGCTCAAGGGGCTCCTCAAACCGACAACCATCCTAGCCAGAGCCCCTTCTAAATGCCCGTAGATCTCATGTTGTTTACGCCTGTTCAAGGCGTATGTCTTCTCAGACAAAAAGAGCAAGCAGGATATAACAAAAAAATCCTGCTGGAGCATATTTTAAACCTCTGGTGTTAGTGGATAAGGTCTAGTCTGAGGTGCGAACCAAGAGTCGTTTCGTGAAAGACAGCTGAAGGATGTTGGGATCAAACTGGGAATTTGATTAATGCTGTACCATGAACCATACAACCCTCATAAATTGAAGGAGAATTGTTTCTCAGAGCATCTTTTGTTTTTATGCTTCCATATTACTTTTATTCATCAATGCTAGATAGGATTTCATGAGTTACTGGTGTGTACCCCAGGGTCTCTGTCGATCCATTTGAGCAGACAGTGAAAAGTGATGTTAGCGTTTAGCATTCGCACCCTGTTCAGGCTAAGGGCTAACTGTAATCCCCACAATAAAAAAGAACCTGCAGTCCGGTTGTTTGGTGGTAGAAGAGAGGTTTATAAATGTAGGTACTATACCTCAGGCCAGTAGACTGCTACAGGTGAAACAAAAAAGTTCAACCGATGATTAATTACAGTTGTGAGGCGGAAATTGTGTTGCTGCATAGCTGTTCAGTCTGTTTAAAATTTATTTGGCAATTATGAGCATCACTAATAAACTTCAAGGCATTTGTAAGGAATAATAGAATGTGAGTTTGTGAGGAACTGTTTGAATGATTAGACTTGATTTCACAGTTCCAGATGTACTTTGAGGCGACTGTCACAGTTGCAATAATAAAGATTGTTTTGAGGGGGTTGATATTTATGACATTCTGTTTCCCGCATCTTGAAGGAGAGGAGTTTTGTTAGTACACCATAAGGACGCAACTCATCAACATATGAGACCTCATTAAAGACACTGGCTCTTAAAATCCACTGTAAAAAAATAAAATAGTTTACCAATTTCCAAAGGAAAAAAAATATTAAAAATGCTTAGAAAATGAGACTTTCAAGGACATGTGATTTTTTTTTTTTTTTCCCCTGTTCAAATGCTTCTTGGTAGTTTGTGTGTGTGTGTGTGTGTGAAGGTCAGTGTTGACTGTAATTTAAACAAGCGTGAGGTTTACACACGCGTGTTTTCTGCCCACCTTGGCAGAGAGAGCTGAAGGTCAAACTGAAGCAATCTAACCTGAATCCTAACTCTAACCGCCAGTTCTTCACAGATAACATCCAGAAAACATGACACAGACCCAGGTAACAAAAAAAATCCAATGAGTATAAATAATGCATTTTTCATTATATGACATGACTGAGATAAAATGGTAAACAAAGTACAACAAAGAAAAACTGCAGTGCTCAGGGTTACGTTCTTTTGCTCATCGTAAAAAAAAATACAGTAAGCATCGCTCAGAATTGACCTTTTTTTTTAAAGTATATTGAACCCCTGTTTGTGGTATGAAGATGCCATTTTAAAGCAGCGACCTCTGCCGATAAATGCATTTTTGTGTCCTTTCTGAAAAGGTCCCACTTACCATATCTGCCTCACCCAGCATCATTGACACCTGCCTGGTAATGTTAAATTTCTAACTCTCCTAATTACATAATCACATCTGGAAAAAACTTTTTATTAGTACAGTTATTACTTTATCACTTTGAAAAATGTTATTACTTTATCCAGTTTTATGACCCTATTGTTGAAAATGTGAAATGATCATGAGTTATTATGAGACCAGGCAGTTATTACTTAATTAGTTGCAGACAGCTCATAGTTTGAACACTCGGGGCCCTTCGAGTACAATCTGCCTCAGTTCGTCTGTTTCGGAGTGTCCCTCCTGTCTCACAAGGCGTAGGCAGCTTGCGGTTGGCCTGTCCTCCAGATTAAACAGGACAGCCATTAAGGCTTCGCAGTGCCTGGCCGTCACTTTGTGGTGCGGGTAGGCCGTGGGCGAGGATTGTCACCGCCCCCATGGTGTGTGAGTGGAAGAACTGGTGTCCCGACTTAATTAAGGCATAAACTCGCCCTTCGCGGTCTCGGCTGTGTGACAGCCGCTCTCTGGAATTAAGATTCTCCGCAGTTCTCAGCTTTCCAGTACCAGAGGCATGTGGTTGGGGTAAATTCTCTGATGGATGTCAGAGAGTTCATCAGCCTGTCTTTTCCTTGGATAATACTGTAATGAAGATGTGCCGTTCCAGAGAGTGACAAGGTTTTTGTACAATTTTCACCATTTGGATAGACTCTCATTTTGCTGTGAGGCATTAATGATGGAAGTGGAAGTGATTGACTGTGATTGCATGGGCTACTTTCTAAATAACACCTGATTTATAATGACTCCTGCTGTGCAGAAGGTTTGGAATCACAGCGTTAGTTTTCCTTTGTTTATGACAAAGTATGGAAGCAAAGGGCTTGCTTTGTAAGTCTGACAATTAGAGGAAAAACAGTCCCATGCAAGTGAAAGTTGAATATCAAGGGAGCCTAATTGTGCTTGTGATTGCCAGTTTGTTCCTTAGCTGTGCTCTTCAAACACTCCTCAATGTGTTTTTAGTTAGTGTGCTTTTTATTTATTTTCTGTCATGTCTAATTACATCTCTCTAAGGATTGCTTGAATGTGTTTGTCCATGTTCACATGTGTGTGGGTCTTTGTGGGTTTTGACCAAAAGAAATGCTGGTACCAAGGCAGGCCTTTAAACAAGTAGCTAGCATTTTGGGAATGAGCTTTAGAGACATGGTTCTGCCCAAAAAAAATAAAGATGTGTGTGGTGCAGTATGTTCTCCATATTGGCCCTGGATGGAATGAGCATGTCTCGCTAATCTCTCACTCTACCCCAGCCCACCAGCTCAAGGTTTGGTTTTATTGTGGTCCCAGCAGGAATACCATTGGAGTGAAAAGTCAGTGGAGGTCTGAGATCTATTAGGACTGCATCTGTGGTTGAGTGCAGGCTGGAATTTGTCAAGGTGTTCTGCTTTGCCAGTGAGAGTCACGGGAGCGTCAGGAAATGAAACTGGATGTTCTTCAGAGCATTGGACTTGCAAACCCCAGCTAAAAGCTTGAGATTTCTTGATGGGGACACATAGTATAACAGCATTAGGAACACCATCTGTCTATAAGGTGTGGCCTCCTCCCACAGAATTCAACGCATGTGGTTCAGTGCTTTGGAACCGGAGTAACTGGGGCTTGATCACTTTGATGTGACATTTCACCTTGCTATACTAATGTCCCATAGCAAGAGCTAAGAACAAGTTCTTCTTAGCATATAGTAAAACTTTTTTGTAAAGTATTAGCATATTGGTGCTATAAACTGCTAGCAAGGTGTCTCAATAATAGTAGTGCTACTGTCTAACACCCCCAAGGTGCGGTGGGTTGAATCCCATGCATCATGCTTCAGGTTCTCGCTCCTTTGTGGGGGCTTCTTCTGCTGTCTGAAGACAGGCAGTTGTGTGAATGGGTATCTCTGTTGTTCATTGTATGTGATTGTGTGAGTAAGTCTGTGCCCTACAATGGTCTGGCCTACTTAATGGGGTGTTCCCCCCCTCCTACTGCCTGGTTTTCTGGGTCTTTGTACTGGGTGGATGGAAGACTGGAGTAGAAAATGCAAAGAAGTTAGTTAATCTTTCAGTTTTGGCATGATATTTGGTTTTTTCTCCTCTTGCATAGAAGTACACATTCCAGAAATGTTGCATCATGTTCAGTTTTGAACACAGTCCTCGCTTTTATGATTCATGTTTGGTTGGCCTCCCATGATCATTGAAGAAGTCAATATTCTGGTATCACCAGGCATATATACTGTGCTGTAATTTTCTCACTTCTCAATTCTGATTGTTCAAGGAAATCCCTAATGGTTTGTCTTAAGGGAGATTTGGCAAGGAAGGATATGTGTTTAACCAAAACATTCATTTTGTTAATTCTGACATAGAAAAAATGAACAAAGATATAACTAGAAGCAATGTCTGTATACATCTTGCTTGTGTAAGTACTCAGTGACATTCAGTCTTCCAGTGTTGCTTATATAGTCCCCTAACTATAGCCTGTTTCAACAGCTGTTTTCTTTAAAACGAGTTATCCTAAGTGACAACTAGAGACAAAGGCTTTGTCTGCGTCTGCACTAAATCCACCCTTAACTTCCTCCCCATCAGTATGGATCATTAAGGCAGCTTGGGTCACATGCTCGCTGACAGTGGCAGTGTTCTGAGAGGGTATGGTGGTAGTGGCCTGTAAGACTGGGAAAAGCATTCAGGGTTGGAGTGTGTTGGATATGAACCCTAAAGAAATCTCACGATGATTCTGTCGTAGAGCCCAGCTTAACAGAGGATTCCCCTATAGTTTAAATAACAAAATGTTTCTAATTATTCACTCAACAAGGTGTTTTTGTGTGTGGCCTCTGTTTTTCTGAGGAAAATGAGAGCCAGTACTTGCGATTTTTTTTTTTGCTGGGGATGTTGGACAGAAAGAAGGAGCTTAATCCCCTTAAAGCGAATTATAACCTTCAGCGGCTGAATCGCTCTCAGTGGAGTTGACAGAACTTGCTGGCTTCACGCAGAAGCCAATCCTGTCAAGGACATTGTGTGGACTAATCCACTTCTTATCAGTGACTTTCCAATGCTTTTTTTTTTTTAGGATGAATCAATTATTTGCTCAGAACATTTCGTTAAACAGAAAGCGTGCATTTGTGTCACAAGGCGAATGAGGACATAACTTCAAAAATAGGCTCCCTCACCGAGAATCTCATGCCCACCATATTGTTTTTTTTGTGGCATATGCGTAAAAATTGTGATTTTTATTGGTTGTAATGTTGCTGGCCATTTAACGTGCTCCTGTACATTACTTAGGATGGCTCCTGTTTTGACAAATGTGTATTAAGTGTCTAGAGACTCGTGGCTACATGTCTGAGCTGCTATGGCATCCTGAGGCCCATATGGTGCATATGCATATATTGTGCATAGCCAGGGGAGCTGTTCTCTACCCACAGAAGGCCAAGGATTATAAATGGGTGTAAATGCTTCCAGTCTGGCAGTCTACTCATGGTACAGGTGGAATGATCTTCGTGGCAGAGTGTGCTCATCTCTAACATTTGCAGTGCTTTGCCTCAAGAATGATGACAAAGGGTTACAATGGAAATAAAAAATGTAAGAAGGTAAGCACAAAGGCTGCCATGCTAAACAACATCGTTGGGCTAACATTTGCTACTGTATAATGAATCCAAAATACAGTGTGAGATGGATTTTAAGAGTTAAGGAGGAAATCCACACTGTGGATTATTTAAACCCAAGCCTGTGTATAGTCTTGCATTTCTGTGGCAAAAAAAGTGCTGACAGTGTGGCCACACTAGCGTGGACAGACGGCGTACCCCCCAACTCATGAAACGCATTTCATAATTCCGATCGTCTAGAACCCCTCAGCAGTGGAGTATCCTTTTTTTCATCCCCTGCTGACGAACATACTTTCAATACTTTGTTCACCGCTGAGGGTGTTTTCTAAAAGTATGTGAAATCCAACACAATTTCCATTTGTTAAGGTTTATGCACTTCTTCCAACAGTTCTATATGCTTGTATGTACAGTGCATTACCATGTAGGCCCATTAGTAATCCGACATTTTAAATACTGTGGCACATATGGAAGTTCATATTTAAACCTTGCTGGACTCTTTTTCATTAACATACTTTTAATATTTAACTATTGAAGAATATTGATTTACCCAAATATATTCATTCACATACTCTGTCATGTACTTTTATCTAATTTTTTGTGTTTTTCTTCATCGCTTTGTTCTCACTGTTGGTGAGCAGTATTGTTACAGTCAGGAGTCGTGGTCACTATTTGAAGCCTGGGGATTGTGGGTAGCTTTCAATCCAAACATTAACGATAGGGTTTTAAGCTACCTTAATCATGGTTGCTTGTCATATCTGGTTTATATGTGCTAGGCCGGACCTTAGCTATGATTTGGGCATAGTTTTTATATTCTCCTCCTGTACGTAAAAGCTCTGGTTGGTGTCGAGATATAAGAATATCATCTCACTTAGTGTACTCTGTAAACACTCACATTTATAGCGCACGTGGAGAGAAGTGGTTTTCAGGGAAGGAGAAGATCACTGCCTGCTCATTGGATGACTCACCGATGGTGGTAATCACCTACAGGAAGGTCATGAGGGTTGTTCCTGTGGGTGTTTCCAAGCATGAGTGAAGAGTCCTCTTCATTCTTTCTTGCCTCCTGCGTCATTCTCACATCTGTTCCTATCCTCCTTCTCCCACAATCCATTTCCCCCTCAGGTGCAATCGAGAAGCCGGCTATAATCTGGTCAAATGTGTGATTCGATCAGTGGATATGTTACTCTCCATTTACCACTCTGTTTTTGAGCCAGAATGTGGTTTGGGGTATCATGCTGAATCACATTGTTAGCGTTGTTACTGCTATGTCGCTAACATGGTTGTCACGGCAATAAGTGGCTATGAAGATGTGTAACAGAATACTTAATATGCTTAGAATGCACGTAAATTAATAACTGATGAAACCAGAATTGCACATTGTGCACCATGTTTAAGAAATCCAGCACTGTCTGAATTTCCTCGTTTAACCTGTTTGCTTTCCAGCTCCACTGTTACTGTCAGTGAGAAAGCTAAATGAAGAAATGCAAGCAAATCCAGAGTGATCAGAAAATATCGAGCTGGTTTAATAATCCTATGGTGTAACTTTGACTAAAACATTTTAAAACTGAATAAGTTTTAAGAATGGACAGTGCTGGTCTTATTAACAGGTGTTATGTATTTAGCACTTAGCACTTGGCTGTGTTGTCTGGGAGCTACATCGGGATGAGACTGTCCTTGAACACCCTTAAAGTGATAAATGGCCCAACGGATTTAGTAGCATGAGAAGAATGTCTGAGGCACTCTGAGGCCCAGGAGAGAGCAATCCCAAAGATCTTACGCAGGCAACTTCTAAGCTATCAAGCAGAGGGATTAGCCCACTGCAGAACGAGGGTTTATCACTTTCTGCTGGGGGACACTAACTTATTTGGGTCCATGCCATATTTTAGGCATTTATGAGACGAATTAAATGTCATCGAATCCGCTGCGTCCGTATTTATTAAAGGCCGACTGACTATGTCTTACACCCAGGAACAGAATGTCAGGAGAGCTTTGTTGAGGAGATTATGACCTTTAGTCTTGTGCTCAGTGGGTGTCATGTGCCAGGCAAAGAAGCCCTGTCCTGCAGCAATATTTACACCTTCTCGATAGGTCAAAGGTGAACCCCAGGTCAGGGCATTGACTCGGCTTTGAGCTAGGACACGAGTCACAGTGGAGTTACAGCAGGAGCCAGGAAGGCAGAATTTTCCCATCTGCATTTAGGTGCATGATCTCCTCCTTTTCCATTCCAACATCAGGTTTTTGCTCCCAAAAAAGGACCTAATATGCATACTTCAGTTATTTCTCCACAATGATCTAATTTTCTGTCTTTCTGCTCCATAATATATGAGAAATGGTTGGACAGTCTTTTGGCTGTGCTGTTCATGCTACAGATATACTGCCTATGCCGCTATGGAAAGTATGAGTTTGTAATGTAAATCAAACACAAAGTTAAATGTATAGTGAAACTTGAGCTTGAAACATAAATCACAACTTCAGAACAAAGCCTAAACTTTTGCAGACGTGGGTTTGGAGAGCATATAGGAGTTAGATAATAAGGAGTTCAAACTGCACCTCTACTTTTTAAAAATCTCAGCACTAACCAGATTTGATGTATATGATCTATAAAAATATCTGGTAGTTCATGTGACTTTTCCAGTTTATTCTCTTTTCACCATGTGTGAGCTTCATGTGAGGAACTGGCTTTGTACAGAGAAGTTTTTTTTCTTCAGTAGTTAGCATGATGACTTGAGGCTTTAGAATCATTTTTGGATATTTTACAAATGCTAATCAGCATTGTTTTTTTATCATCCAGGGATCCATTCATTTCCCAGGAGATGGATGGAGAACATGTGTCCGTTGCCTAACTGGTGTTCCTAGACAGGGTCACGGGAGCCTGGAGCCTATTCCAGACAGCATAAGGCTGGGGTACACCCTGGATGGGGTGCCAGTCTGCTTTTTATCAGCATTAAACATTAAATCCAAGTGTAGTGAGGGAGATGGTCTGGATGGACACCATTCATCGTCATCGTTTCTTGTGGTCTCATAAACAACGTTGAGTTGTCTTTCCATTCTCACTGGGCACTGAGCTTTTTACATTTTAGTCGCCGTTCCAACTAAACTTTATTTCTTGTGTTCATTTCTTGTGAATTTATTCTTTGTGTTCACAGTTAGAGCCCAGAAGTTTTCACTGAAGGGGTGGTTTGTTGGAGGAAGAGAGTGTATGCATTTCAAAAAGGATGCTTTCTGTTTTTGCTGCCAAGCTTTCACCGAGGGGGGTAGAGTTCGGGGGGGGGCAGGCGTGCATTTCTAGACTAGGAAAATGGCGGGCCAAGTTCTCAGTTCATCCTCTGTTAGTGATGAAACGGCTGCTCGTTGTATTGCACAAGCAAAGCCATTGTTTATCAGCCCCTCAGACGATGACCAACTTTGCTCGCTACAGAACGAAAGCTCCTGAATAAATTATGCCCAGCGCCATGCCGCTGCGAGGTGCCAATCCATGCGAAATGAATCGTGTTCCCATCTCCTTGGCATCCTTTCATGGGCCTCGGTGACAGTGCATCCAGAAAAAGAGGACTTGGGTAATGTTATGAGTTTTGGTCTTTCATTGGAATCAAGGGCAGACAGAGTTATCTTCTGCGAATTCCTTGGCAGCCTACACCGTGCTTTTCTTTAGACTTGCACTGAGGCCCAGATATCGAGTGGGCTGTGGGCTGAACAGAGGTATGTTTTCATGGCTTGAGCAAAGGGCAGAGGTTGTCTGCTAAAGAGACAGACACCATGGATCCTAACGATGGATAATAATGGCTGCCCCGGATCTGCCACTAGATGAGGACTTTCTCTGTGAACCACACAGCGCTCCCGGCTTAAGCTCGTCTTGCAGAGCACGGCGTACCATGCTGAGGAAATGCCAGGAAACGGAGTTAATGGAACTCTGAGCATCTCAGGGCAGCTGGTAGCGTAGTGCCGAGGACCACAGAACTGCTGATTCAGGTCCCAGGAGGCGGTCATACCCTTGAGTGAGGTTCTGAATCGCTCCAGTGAAAATACCAGCTGCATAACTGGATAAGAAGTCGATTTCTGTGAGCACATCAGCTTAGCTAAAGAATGGCAAATTTAAGCTATTCGTCGCAAACCGCTTGCTTGTCACAGCCTGCTACAGTAATTTACCATACACACGCTACAATGAAACCACACCTTTGATGCCCGTCACCTGTGAAGAAAATGACATCATTGAGCCATCACTGAGTATTTATGGCTTTCGTAAGGACTTTAGTACAGAGATGAAGTATTTTAAATTGTGTTTCCCCTATCCTTTGTGAACTCTGGGCTGCTTCATACAGTGAAACAAAATGATCAGTGAGGCAGATATACCAAGGGATGAATATTAAGTATTTTTTCAAATGGTAAGAATATGCAGTGTATTATACTGTATTTAAGAAAAGGAATACTTATGTAAATGTATACAGAGATGTATAAAGGTTATCCTTAAAACGTGCGTCAGAGTCCGGGTTAATTTTTGAGTGAGAATCTCAAAATCCTCCGTGTACGGAATAGATCTTCAAAAAAAAAAAAAAAAAAAAAACGAGTCAGACGGCATGAGCGTGTGGAGAGCATTTTAAAGCCGGAGGATACCGCTGTGCTGATAATGACTCTTCGCTCCCTATAAATATTGCAGGAGATAAATCCAGAATCTCCCTCTGCGTGTCTTTGAGCTGCAGGGTTAATTGAATCGGCGGCTTGGTGATCCGCTGGCGATTTGCGCGCGCTGTGAAAGACCGATCTGCTGAATTTCAGCCTCAGAGCACCACCAGATAGTGCCGCCGATTTTTTTTTTTTTTTTTTTTTTCCCTCTCTCGTTTTATTTCCGTTTCTGGCTCTGTGTCACAATGGGTTCCTTGTGAGTTCGGGTCTTGACCCTCTCCAGTGATGTTTCAGACACTGGTTATTTAAAAGTAAATGAATGAAAATAATCTTTCTTTTTTTTGTTGAAAATGGATACTGTATTTTATTACAGAAGGCTATGCTGGCTTCTTTAGAGTGATGCCTGTTGTCATGTACTAAGGGATTTCTTGTGTATCTTTAGTAAGATGATTTCTCTGTATTATGCAGTGATGGGATGAACGAAGCTTCAAAACCCGTGGTGGGTGGGAATATCCTGAAGTAACCAATCAATGCCAGTGCTAAAGGAGGCTTCAAAACCTCTAGTGGGTGGGAGTATCCTGAACTAACGAATCAATGCTGGTGCTAAATGAGGCTTCAAAACCTGTGTCGGGTGGGAGTACTCTTGCCTACCATGGGTTTTGAAGCCTCATTTGTCCCATTACTAGTATTAGGCATTTTTGCATGCCATTTCTGATGTATGTTCTGATTTATGGACTCCTCATTACAATTTTTGACATGCCTCAAACCTGACATCTGTTAGCTGACGTCCTGTGAAATATTGAGTAGTAAAGTATAATCATTATCTCAGCTCAGTTTCCTATATAGCTTTCTGTCCTGCAGCTTCCAATAGCTAGAGATCATGGAGTTTAAGGCCCACAAACAAAACTGATTTTTAAGAGTTCGGTGAGATGCCAAGAAAGGGTGTTTCACATCCAGACCAGCTCTGACCTACTAAAATGCTGTTTCTTTGAACCTATCTAGAGTAGAACTGAGCAGTATGTCTGTCTAGTGCTTTTTGAGAGTGGAGTCAGGTGTACAGCTGTCTGGCATCTTGTGTTTTTAGCGTTGCTGCTGGGCCGCCATGCTGTGTAACCTGCCTTTTGTCGGGTGTGTGTTTGTGTATGTTACTAACCAAATCTAACCCGTCAAATATTTTGTAGCTTTCTCCTGTTAAGTGGATAATGGAGCCTTAAATGATACACACATGCACATGCTCACTTAAGCACCAAGCTGGGTGTCATTGCATTGTAAATCAGTCCAATTGCTTTTGGAGTCCTCATGCATGCTAATCCTGTTGGAATGTTCCAGTGAATCCTACTTGCATAGGTATATTGAAAAAGCTTCCAACAGACTGCAGCCTGAAGACTGACTGGATAGTTTCCCTAATTTACAAACTAGGCTTTCCTCCCTTGGTGTTGAGACTTCAGGAGGGAGTCACTTCAGCTGTTTTCATTATGAATAACATTTATTTGAAATTATTGTGTTTACTGTGTGTTTACTGAGCTGTATTTAGAGACCAGTGATTTCTCGAGGTGCTGTGTAGTTCTGCAGGTTAGGTGTTAATGCCAGTGACCTGAGGTTTGCTGGTCTGAATCCTATGCACAGTAGAGTGTAAATATTAATGTTGGTCCCCTATTGAGTAAGGATCTTAACCTGAAAACTGCTCTAGGAGAGCTGCATAAATGGCTGACTCTGTGCTCTCTCTCCTGTGTGTGTGTGTGTGTGTGTGTGTGTGTGTGTGTGTGAGACTCAAAGAGCAAGATGAGATGTGTAAAAATTTGAAGAATTTCTATGTACTCGACCTCACATGCAGCATGAACATTTCTCTACAGGAAAATTCTGATGAAGTATAGTAGTGTAGAAAAGGCCCTCAGTCTTCTAGAATCTTCTAGAATTTAGGTAGAATATTGTGTTTTATTGCCCTTGTTAATTACTATAAATCTTAATGTTACTAACAATGATCTCCTAGGTTACGGAGAACCATAGCCATTATAGTTGTAGAAAAGACCCTCAGTCTTCTAGAACCTTCCAGAAAGTAGGTAGAATGTTGGGTCTATTTCCCTCGTTAAGGACTATAAACATTGATTGTTCCTCCCAATGATCTCCTAGGTTACGGAGAACCATAGTCATTCTAGTATTCTCATCACCTCGGTGATGAGATCCTAAGACTATATATGTAGTTGAAGTTCAGTAGGTAGGAGTAGTAGTAGAGGAAGAGTAGTAGATGGGAAAGCAGTAAGAGTAGCAGAGATACCAGAAGAAGTTAGAAGGTAGAGAACAGAGTAGAGTGGAGGAAGTAGAGTTCAGTAAGAGTAAGAGTTAGTCTATGCTGTCAAGCCTTACTCTATTCAGTGTTCAGGTGGACGTGTAAGTTGCTTGAAACCTAATAAAGATCATCCAGGATCCTAACCGTGGTGTTCTGAAGTACGGACGGCTGAAATCCATGAGCAGCGCCGGGATAGTATTCCCGACAGTGATTTACACTGTACCTACAGTCCTTTGAGCTATCAGCGGTTCCCGAAGAACAGGAACTAAGAGCGGTCCCCGCTACCTTGGGTCCACAGAGCCGGATCTACGAGCGGTCTCCGTTACAATAGTATTCTCATCACCTCAGTGATGAGATCCTAAGATTATCTATGTAGTTCAATTTCAAGCCAGAGTTAGCGTTAGAGTTAGTTTAGTTTGGAAGGCCTTACTTCGTGTTCAGTATTCACGTGGACGTGTCATTTGCTTGAACCTTAATAAAGATCAACCAGGATCCTAACAGTGGTGTTCTAGATGACCCCTCTGAACTACGGATGGCTGAAATGTACAAACAGCGCCGGGAGAGTGTTCCCGACAGTGATCTCCACTGTATTTACGGTCCTTTGAGCTATCAGCGGTTCCCGAAGAACGGGAACGAAGAGCGGTCTCCGCTACAAGTAGATTTTATTTCACCTAAAACTTATACCCCGATCTCATGGCCTATGCTCCCAGGGATAGGCTTTACCATTCCCAGACCAGGATGAACATTTAGAAGTTGGATGGATGGACGGACAATGAGGAATTCTGGTTTAAAGTTTGTTTACTATTTGGCTAGCTGCTTCCCTATCATAATTCACACCCAGTATCTCTTCAAAGGCACTAAACCAGCAGTTGTCCAGTTTTTATGTTGTTACCCAGTGGAGCTGCTGGTGTTTTGAACTTCACAGTAATCTGCACCACTTGCTGGGCCCTTTCACCCAATGTCATCTGGCTCATTTTGTATATTAATTAAGAGTTGTGAAATATCGAGGAATACAACTGAAGCGGTATCAAGTGGTGTCTTCCACCTGAGGACTTGAAAAGCTGTTAATCCTGCAACCTTGGCATCTGCTTCAGGCAGAGAACGTCTCTCTCTCTCTCTCTCTCTCTCTCTCTCTCTCTCTCTCCCTCTCTCTCTCTCTCTCCCTCTCTCCCTCCCCTACACTCCCGCCTCCCTCCCGC